>SSNQ01000229.1:1034564-1048091 GCA_006942095.1 Nothobranchius kuhntae | reverse complement strand
CGTTTAATGATGATAGCACATTCCTAAGGGGGTCAAACCATGTCCCAAAGGTCACCGGGCCTGGTGTCACTTTAAAGAAGTAGTCCAGTTACACCTTTGTGGGCTTATAACTTTTCTTCTGAATGTCTTAGAGAGGTCAGGTTTGTTTTAAGGTACTCCAATCAACAGTCCCATCAACCCCAAAAAGGAATGGAGTCATTGGAACTTATGATTATTAAACATGGGCAGCTCCAGGAAATTTTACCAGCAGTTGCTGTACAGTTGCTCGGTCAGTGTTTGGGGTTGCTGTCCCCTGTCGGCGCTTATTGAAGGGGGATTGGCGGGGGGGGCTACAACATGAAATTCCAGGGCAACAAAATGAAGTACAGAAAAAGGTGAACATTTTTATCCAGCCTTTCATTATCACTGTTACATGACGATGCACACAAACCACATTGGGACCCATTTTTCCCTGTGTTCTATCAGAACACCTAGCTTGTAGCTAACATTAATATCAGATTCTGCCAACGAAACGGAAAACAATTCATATGTAAATGTTTTGCATATTTATGCAAAATCTAATTTTTCTGCTGCTTCAGTGGTGCAACAGCATTATATTAATAAGAAATGACCATACCTTGTGTTTTACTACAGCGTTGTTAAAGCTTCAGATCACTAAGAATGTGTTGTTTCAGCTGTGAGATTAGTCGATGGGATCAATGAAAAAGAACGTTTGTCACTGACTCCATGGAAACGTTAAGAGAATTTACAAAAAGTGGCTTCCAATCGGTTTTGTGACTGGCGTGTTTTTGTGAGTTTAGAAAAGAAGCAGATGAGACAACGTGTCCGACAATTATGTTTTTCATCTGACAATATTAGTACATGTCCGTAATGCCTGAGGTGTTTTTACAAACAATACTTAATACTCCTGGACAGGGTATGAATTGCAGAGGCTTGTGGGGGAGCCCAGTTATAGGGGGGATGAAACGGCCTTGAAACGGCCCTGGGTGTGTGACAGAGTTGTGAAGGTGATCTGAATTGTATCAGATGTATAAATATGACATGTGTCTAACTTATTGTTTAATACTGGTAAAAAGGTTTAGTGGAGATAAATCTACCTACTTTTGACTTTGTTTTCTTGTTTTTATTTAACAATTTTCCTGCCCTGTCTGTCTCTCATCTTCCTGCATCTCCTCTAAACTCTCCAGAAAAACTGCTGCTTGGATTCTTACTTTTTTACCTTATAAGTTACTTTTGAGCAGATCAAAGGGATCTCCTGACCGCAAAGCGGAGCGCACGTTTCGATGCTGCGTCAGTGAGGTGAAATCAGCGCAGCACATGATGAGCGAGTGCGTCAGGCACGATTAAAAGACAGTACCAGAGGATATAAACGGACATGAACGATCGTGTGCTAATTATAGTTTTTTGGTTGCGCCACTTTGAGAATGTGCCGTGCGCAGAACGCAGCTGCCTGGAGCGCTCCCCCATAATTTGATCCCTGCTTCTGGATGAAAAACCGGACATTATCATGAATACAAGAACCAACCCCCCCACACCCCACCCCACCCCTCCGGACAGAGAGTAAAAAGTTGACATGTACGGCCTCCTGGTTTGATGCCAGCTCCGGCTTTCTCCTCGCAGTTTATGGAAGATTTCAACACGAAACGGGAGACTGTCTTAAATGCGAGACAGAGCTGGTCATGCTACTCTCCTGGCCAGCGCATGTTGGCACGGTGCGCACGCGAGGTGTGGGGTGGTGGTGGTGGGGGTGCGTTCAAGATTTGGGGTTGCTGAGCAGTTGCTTGGCCCAATCTTGGGGTTGTTTAGCAACCCCTAGCTACCGCCTGGTGCCGCCCCTGCACTGCTTCCTGGTGTACCAATTTTGGGAGAAGCGTCGTGTGTACAGTTTACCCTTCTCCTTGTCCTGCTGGCTTATCTTTACGTCAGGCTGATCTGGTCCAAGCTCTTTGACATAAAGTTTTTCCATCATAGTTCTCCTCTCGAACGGATACTGGAGAAGAGACCGAATTGAATTCAGTGGCTGCTGAGATCCGGTATCCATGTTGTAGGCGCACTGGCATCCATGTCTACGTCTGCGTCACGACAGTCACGAGTCACAACCAAAAACGTGCTGGAGTCGAGACTCTCCGAGTTCTACCGAACACCAACGAAAGCCTTGGCGGTAGCTCTATCGCCCATCATGCTTCTGAAACGTTCTGAAACAACGTCGACGCTGATTGGATACATTCCCATTCCTACCCTTTGATTTTCTTGTCAGCAATTGGACAACTGGTCCCGTCTTGTTTGGGCGATTGAAAAACAGCACACAGCCTCCACCGCTCGGCAGAGACCGGCAGAGATCGGCAGAGACCAATATATATATATATATGATTTATTTTTGTTACAAAACACACAATTAACTTAGAATATGTGATTATTGTTAATTTTATTTATTTATTTTTTAAAATAAAAATTAAAAACACAGGGGAAACTGGGAGGGCGGCGCCCTATCGCCCTCTACTGGTCAGCCGCCACTGGTCTCAGGAGCAGCATGTCGTGGCCTTTACGCGCCGGTTCTATTTTCTACGCGCGACGCCTCTGAAACGGGTCATGTTCGACATTTTTGGGGAAGGAAAGACAGGAAATCGGACGCGGAAATGGAGAGAAGCTCCCGAGATTTTCAGAATAAAGAAACGTACTGCCTTCCGGTTGCTTTACTTTTAAAAAAAGTTACTAAATGTGCAGCCCCGTGAGAAGTTATCACCTAGCTAGCGGTCTCCTTTGTTTTTCAGGTCCGTATTGGCGATTATAAAATGGACAGAACATAAAACACAAACCTTTTGGAGCCATGTTGTAATTTTCTCCTGCTTGTTGTTGTGTTTACTGACGAAGTCACTCATGTGACTTCGTGCTCGGTCGTTGACAGCTGCTCCCCTGCTGCTTCGCGTCTCGTGGGAAGGGCCAAGCAGCAGTTTACGCGAGCAAGACGTGCTGCTGCAGTAACATGCTGCTGACGGCTCCTGTGGAAGGCAGGGGTTACTGGGAGTAGGGGAGCGTAGGAATGAGGGAGGGTAGGTTGGGTGCCAGGGTGAATCCAAGTGGGGTGTCCAGGAGAGGGAGCGAGAGGAGAGCAGGAGTGCGGGCCAGCCGGGAGGAATGGAGAACGTGAGAGCTGCGTCCAGAAATCCTATGGGGCACAGGTGAGTAATCCTGAGGAGTCGCAGAAATCCAAAGACGTAATCCAGAGAAGTCAAAGAAGTCCAAAAATGTTCCAAAACCTGGTAACGGGTAATCACAGGGAAAAGATCCAAAGGTTCACAAAAAATCCTAGAAACACTAGAGCATAAAATCCAAGAGTCGCAAGACGGCAGGAAACTACCAAGCTCTAGTAATCATCCAGCATCGAGGAGTGTTCTCCATCCTCCTTTTGTAGCCAGACCCGCTGATTGCAAATCAGCTGCAGCTGGAGCCTCCCTCTCCTGAAACACACAATTTAAAGATGGGAAAATGAGAGGAGTATTTACCCCAGCACATGACAGTGGGAGGATAAAAAGATGAAGAAGTGGGATTTCGCTAGTCTGAGCTGCAAAAATGTAATATTTTACTACTGCAAGTCTGAACAGCTCACTGGATAAGATATTCTTAATCTTAGTGAGTTTTGGAGTTTTTTTAAATAAAACACTGAATGTATTTAGAGTCTCGGAAAGATGTAAGCCTTGCGACTAAATAAAGGGTTGAGCAGGTCAGACTATTAAACTGATGAGGTCGCTGTGCAGATTTCATTGTATAAACAACAACAACTAAAAAACAACAACCTTGAAGTTCATCGCAGAGTGAACAATCAAACCTTGACACATCTTCAGAATATTTAATCATGCTATTGGTGAATGTACACTGGCATCTTCCAAACACACACACACACACACACACACACACACACACACACACACACACACACACACACACACACACACACACACACAGAGGGGTGAGAGATCAGTGCATAACATGTAGGCAATTAAACCCCCACCATGGGACATCTTCAGTTGTCTTTCACACTAGCTTACATTCCAGTAATTGAACATACATATCAGACAGGCATATCAGAAGTGTTCGTGGGTAAGTGCTTGTTTTATTTATTTATTTGCTTTTTTTTCTTTAACTTCAGTCGTGTATGCAGCATAGAGCCAGCCAGGCCTGAACCTGTGACAGCTGCATGGCTGGTTGAGCACCTCATGCTGCCAAACTGTCAGTTTGATGTCTGAATTACAGTTCTCAGACATCTGCATTAGTCAACTCAAAGCTTATCTGAATGTGTATGTGTTGATCTCCACAGCCAAATAAAACAACATCCATCTGGTAAAATTGCTGGTGATGCTGATGTGCTGTTATGACATCATCTTATCTTATTATTAATTTACTGGGGTGGGAGTCTAGCACAGTTACCTTGCAGCAAGACAGGTTAGAGTCCCAGCTGCGGACTTTCTATGAGGAACTTGCATATTCTCCCAGTGAAGGAGTACACTTTTTCTGGGTACTCCCATTTCCTCCCAGATTTCCTGGATTTCCTGATGGCTCTATAGTGTCCCTAGATGTGAATATGTGTGACTGTTTGTCTTTATGTGGCCTGTGATTGACTGGCACCCTGTCTGGGGTGTCCACCACTGGAGATAGGCACCAGTTTCCTTGCAACCTTACTAAGGAAAAAAGCTGTATTGAGATATTACTGATTACAGTTTTCCTCACAATAAACTTGATGGACCCCGGCATTTGCATATTTGGGTATTCTGCAGACATCTTCCTCTTCCTGGGCTGCCACCTTACCGTGGTGGAGGGGTTTGAGTGTCTCAATGATCCTAGAAGCTAAGTTGTCTGAGGCTTTCTGCCTCTGGTAGGGTCACCCATGGCAAACAGGTCCTAGGTGAGGAATCAGACAGAGCAGCCTGAAGACCTCTTATGATGAAATATATAAATGGAAACCATGTTCCCTTTACTTTAACGCTCATGTGGGCAACGACAGTGAGACCTGGGGAGGTGTGGTTGGGAGGAACAGCCCCCTGATCTGAATTCGAGTGGTGTTTTGTTATTGGACTTCTGTGCCAGTCATGGATTGTCCATAATGAACACCATGTTCAGACATAAAGGTGTCCATATGTGCTCTTGGCACCAGGATACCTTAGGCCGCAGCTAGATGATCAACTTTGTTGTTGTTTCATCTGACCTGCAGCCGCAGGTCTTGGACACTCGGGTGAAGAGAGGGGCGGAGCTGTCAACTGACCACTACCTGTTGGTGAGTTGGCTCAGATGGTGCGGGAGGATGCCGGTCAGACCAGGAATGCCCAAACGTATTGCGAGGGTCTGCTGGGAACATCTGACAGAGTCTCCTGTCAGAAGGAGCTTCGATTCCCACCTCCAACAGAACTTCCAAAATGTTCTGGGGGAGGCGGGGGACATTGAGTCTGAATGGACCATGTTCCGTGCCTTGATTGTTGAGGCGGCTGACCGGAGCTGTGGACGCAGGATCGTCGGTGCCTGTCGTGGTGGCAACCCCCGAACCCGCTGGTGGACACCGGCGGTTAGGGATGCTGTCAAGCTGAAGAAAGTGTCCCATCAGGTCTTTTTTACCTGTGGGACTCCAGAGGCAGCTGATGGGTACCGGCAGTCCAAGCGGAATGCAGCTTGGGTGGTCGCCAAGGCAAAAACCCAGGCATGGGAGGAGTTCGGTGAGACCATGGAGCAAGACTTCCGTACAGCTTCGAGGAGATTCTGGTCCACCATCCGGCGCCTCGGGGGGGAAAGCAGTGCACTACCAACACTATCTATAGTGGGGACAATGTGCTGCTGACCTCTACACAGGATGTTGTGGATCGGTGGGCAGAATACTTCGAAGACCTCCTCAATCCCATCGACACGTCTTCCAGTGAGGAAGCAGAGTCTGGGGACTTTGGGTTGGCCTCTCAAATCTCTGGTGCTGAGGTCACTGAGGTGGTTAAAAAGCTCCTCTGTGGCAAGGCTCCAGGGGTGGATGAGATCCACCCGGAGTTCCTTAAGGCTCTGGATGTTGTGGGGCTGTGTTGGCTGACACGGCTCTGCAATATCGCATGGTCATTGGGGGCAGTCCCACTGGCAGTGTTGGGAAAGTTCACAGTATTTGTGAACTAGTTCAAAGTTCAGTTCATGCAGTTTAAAATGAACTAGTTCAGTTCAAAGTTCATAATTCATGTTTTTTGAACTAAGTTCATAGTTCCTAAAATGAACTAGTTCATAGTTCTTTATTCCACCCACTATGCTGTAGTGAGATATTACCCTCAGAATCCTGGTATATTCAAATTGTTGCTACCCATTCAGTCGACACACTTGCCCAGCTGCAGCTTTTACTCCTACATTCCCAAAAGCAAGAGGAAAGATTTGCAGTTTGAATCTTTTTTAATGAGGAATTATTAAACATTCTGTGGCAGGAAACAAGGAACGTACCTCCAAGTGCAATGTTCAAAAAGGCAAACCATTCAAACAAACTATTCAAGAGTGTGTCTTTAAAAGTGTACAACTATTCAATTTTTTTGTCAATCAATTGTCTGACCTGTTTGCCCAAAGAAAACGTTTTATAACTTGCGTCTTAAAGTCCAACAACCAGCCCAAATTATTATAGAAAAACACAGTGAAAAGAAAAAAAAGCCCAATAACTTTAATGGAGGCTTTCTTAGTCCATGGCTATGGACATAAATAAATAAGAGAGTCATTCTTCAAAAAAAAAATCTAAATGTGAAGGGCTAATGACAGCTTTATGTTCAGTACAGCCTTAAAAATGTCTGAATGAAGATCCCCTGTCACTGGTCAGAGTGGTCTTCCTCATGGATCTGTTTTTGGCTAGTTGTAAAAAACAGAAGTTCTGTTATTTCAATGCAGCTTACCTGTGCACACCAATACACTCATCTCCGGTGACAAGACATTCTACATTTATAAAATGTATTGTTAATAATAGTTTCTAGATAAGCATATGCCCAGCAGAAGTCTGATGTCTGAATTACTCTTAGAGGTTACTCTGAACCACCTTGTCACTCGGTGTGAAAGAGCTTTTTCTGATGTTACTCCTAAATGTTGGACCAATCTACTTCCTATGGTTAAGATGACTAGAACTTTAAATGAGTAAAAATTCCTTTTGTGAGCTTTTAAATTGGTATTTAATTCTAGAGGGCCAGAATTTTTTTGACCTATCTTACCAATAGTGCCCTTTATTTATTTTATGCATGATGTTTGTATAATCTGTTATTTTGGATTTTCAGCTGGTGTAAGTGATGTATAGATTGATTTGGTTTTAATCTTGTACATCAGTTTGGTCACCTGTGTAAAGTGTTTTAGAAATAAAGGTTAGTTGATTGACTAATGAACTGATATAGCCCAAACAGGTCACGGAAATATTTAACATACCATAAAATCTTTTTGTTTGCATTTAAGATCAGCTGCTTCTCGAAGTTGGCATCTCCCAGCCTGTTTCTCCTGGGCCTTAATCAGACAAAACAGGAAAGAACAAAAGAACATCATGACCATTATAAAATAATTTCACCAGAGAAATATATGGATTTAAAGATTGTTGAATATAACAGGTTATGATTACCTGAATATTAGGCCACCAATGCTGAAGAGCCTCTCTACTGGGGCGCTGGAGGGCAGTGCAGTGTTGTGCTTTATGAAGAGTCTTTTGAGCTTTGGAAACTGCATATATTCATCAAACCCATCTGTGGTTGGGGCATCCAAGTAGGTGTCTACTTCACCTTTTCCAGAAACCTGAAGTTTTCTGTGAAACCTAAAGAATGAAACAGCAGGATCTTTTGTGTTTACTTCACTACTGGATTGGGCTTGACTGGAGTCTCCTGGTACTGAGTCGTCCGAGCTGAGGGTTTGAAATTCTCTCATTAGCATTAATTTGTACTGCACACGTTTCTCTTCATCTTGGACCCAGTCTAGCTTGAATCTTGGCACCAGAATAGCAGAGAGTATGTTCTCCCTCTTCTCCAGAAGAGCTCCCAGCCTCGTGGTCAGTGACTTTAAGATGCTCTCTATGAGGGGACGGCATATAATCAGGCCCTCTGCAGCTGTGGGTTTCATGCTCTCATCCAACAGGTTATTCATATGGCACTGGAGCTGGACAATGGTTGGAGCCAGGTAGCCAAGAAAGATGTTCTTCTGTGCTTGAAGGATGTTTAATGCAAGTGCTAGGGGCCTCATGACATTTACAAAGTTGTGTATGAACTGGACTTCATGTGGAAGGAATCGACGGAAGCCAAACTCATCACTCACAGTGTGCAGAATCAGCTCATCGTGTAGGGGAGTGGTCTCATTTTCAGCATTGACCTCAGCCTCCTTAATTTCCACCTTGGTAGATAGTGTTGCTATGCGAGACAGTCGCTCCATCGCAAGATATACAGAGTTCCATCTTGTGTCATTTGGCACAACAAATCCAATTCCAAGCTTTTCCTCCACAACGTCAGAAGCCTTTGGACTTCGTTTAACCCGGTTCCACAGAGCAGAAGCTTTTGCAAAAACAGCCCTTGACATTGTTTTGTAGCGTTTTTCAGTTATCTTTTCAGTATCTTTGGCCACAAGATTCAAGGTGTGACACATGCACCTTCTATGAGGGGGGAGGCAGGGATAATCCAGACCTGAGAGGGACAGAGGCTCCATCTGGTCATCTTCATCTGAACTCTCACTTGTAGCAGCAGACGAAGACTTTGGTTCCTCGTCATCTTCACTTTTTGTTCCAAAGTAATCCTCTGTTTCTGGCTCTTCAGGGTCAACAGCAACATCCATTCCAAAACAGTTGAACGCCTTGACAAAATTAGCAGCATTGTCAGTTACTGTACACACAACCTTGTTGTGGATTTTGAATTCTTTGTTAATATCAGACAGTAGTTTTGCCAACACATCATGTGAATGTGCCCCTTTAATACGTCGACATGCCAGTACAGCGGAGTGTCTCTTAGAAACATCAGTTTTGTTCAGCCAGTGGATAGTGATGCCCATAAATGCTTTGTTCACAGCTGACCAGCAATCTGCAGTTGTGCACACAATATCAACTTCAGAGAGTTCAGTCTTAAGTTCACATATATTTTCCTCAAATTTCGAGTTTAGCAGAGCTTGTATTTTTTTTCTGGATGGCACCTTTTTGGATGGTTGCAACCCCTTGATCAAGTTTATGAACGCGGGGCTTTCCACTGTTCTTAAAGGCTGCAGGTCTCTGATGATATACTGCAATATTAGGTCGTCTACCTGCGGCTGGGAAATGAAAATACAGCTACTGCTACTGTATGCCGTTATCTGGTTTTGGGTGGTAGAGGAGCCGCTCGTCGTCGCCGTGTCTTTTAATTGTTTAATAACTTGCATATATCTTGAAAGGCTAGCCGGGTGCTTTATTTCAACGTGCCGTTTCAAGTTTGATTTTGACGTTGTTGATGTTCGGAGTTGCTTCTTGAAACCCGGCGGGCAAAGTTTACACAGAAATGTAATATTTTTCCCGTCTGGATCATCACTGACCTTTTCAAAAAACTCTTTAAGGTGCTCATACGAAGAGGCTGCTTTGCTCATTGACGCTAGCTGTTGCTGCATGTCGCTACAATCACTGAATCTCCCTCAGTCTGTATTTTCATGCAGGCGCGGTGTTGCTCGATGACTTGGGTTGCCAGATCTGATATTTTCCCTCTTTTAGCCAGCATGGCTTTAGACAAACATTTGTATGAAAGGCGCCTTGACAATCTGGCACCTTCTTGAATCAAGCTGAACTGCGTTCAGAGCGGCGTTCACAAACGCCAGAATGAGCGCGTTCACGATAACGTTCATCGTACCAAAATGGAGCGAGTTCAGTTAACGTTCTCCAAAAATATGAACGAGTTCATGAACGATCGTTCAATGAACTCGTTCAGGCACAACACTGCCCACTGGACTGGCAAACCGGGGTGGTGGTCCCCTTATTTAAAAACGGGGACCGCAGGGTGTGCTCCAACTACAGGGGGATCACACTCCTGAGCCTTCCTGGTAAGGTCTATTCAGGGGTTCTGGAGAGGAGGGTCTATTGGATTGTTGAACCTCAGATTCAGGAGGAGCAATGTGGTTTACGTCCTGGCCGTGGAACACTGGACCACCTCTATATCCTTAGGGGGATCCTGGAGGGTGCGTGGGAATTTGCCCAACCAGTCTAGATGTGTTTTGTGGATTTGGAGAAGGCGTCTGACCGCATCCCTTGGGGGGCCCTGTGGGGGGAACTCCGGGAGTATGGGGTACCAGGCCCTCTGATACGGTCTGTTAGGTCCCTGTATGACTGGTGTCAGAGCTTGGTCCGCATTGCCGGCAGTAAGTCGGACTCATTCCCAGTGACAGTTGGACTCCGCCAAGGCTGCCCTTTGTCACAGATTCTGTTCATAACCTTTATGGACAGGATTTCTAGGTGCAGCCAAGGTGTGGAGGGCGTCCGTTTTGGTGGCCTGAGGATCAGGTCTCTGCTTTTTGCAGATGATGTGGTCCTGTTGGTTTTATCAGAACGTGATCTTCAGCTTTCGCTGGAGAGGTTTGAAGCCAAGTGTGAAGCAGCTGGGATGAGAATCATCTCCTCTAAATCTGAGACCATGGTCTTGATTCGGAAAAGGGTAGAATGCCTTCTCCGGGTCAGGGATGAGGTCCTGCCCCAAGTGGAGGAGTCCAAGTATCCTGGGGTCTTGTTCACGAGTGAGGGAAAACTGGAGTGTGAGATCGATAGGTGGATTGGTGCTGCATCTGCAGTGATGTGGGCATTGTACCGGTCTGTCGTGGTAAAGAGAGAGCTGAGTCAGAAGGCAAAGCTCTCGATTTACCGGCCAATCTACGTTCCTACCCTCACCTATGGTCATGAGCTTTGGGTAGTGACCGAAAGAACGAGATCACAGATACAAGCGGCTGAAATGAGATTTCTCCAAAGAGTGGCTGGGCTTTCCTTTAGAGATAGGGTGAGAAGCTCGGTCATTCGGGAGGGGCTCGGAGTAGACCCGCTGCTCCTCCATATTGAGAGGAGCCAGTTGAGGTGGCTCGGGCATCTGGTCAGGATGCCTCCTGGATATGGTGTCAGATGGGTGCCAAAACCCGTGCACTCGGAATCCAATGNTTCTTTAGTGGGGTCAATGTGCTGCTGACCTCTACACAGGATGTTGTGGATCGGTGGGCAGAATACTTCGAAGACCTCCTCAATCCCATCGACACGTCTTCCAGTGAGGAAGCAGAGTCTGGGGACTTTGGGTTGGCCTCTCAAATCTCTGGTGCTGAGGTCACTGAGGTGGTTAAAAAGCTCCTCTGTGGCAAGGCTCCAGGGGTGGATGAGATCCACCCGGAGTTCCTTAAGGCTCTGGATGTTGTGGGGCTGTGTTGGCTGACACGGCTCTGCAATATCGCATGGTCATTGGGGGCAGTCCCACTGGCAGTGTTGGGAAAGTTCACAGTATTTGTGAACTAGTTCAAAGTTCAGTTCATGCAGTTTAAAATGAACTAGTTCAGTTCAAAGTTCATAATTCATGTTTTTTGAACTAAGTTCATAGTTCCTAAAATGAACTAGTTCATAGTTCTTTATTCCACCCACTATGCTGTAGTGAGATATTACCCTCAGAATCCTGGTATATTCAAATTGTTGCTACCCATTCAGTCGACACACTTGCCCAGCTGCAGCTTTTACTCCTACATTCCCAAAAGCAAGAGGAAAGATTTGCAGTTTGAATCTTTTTTAATGAGGAATTATTAAACATTCTGTGGCAGGAAACAAGGAACGTACCTCCAAGTGCAATGTTCAAAAAGGCAAACCATTCAAACAAACTATTCAAGAGTGTGTCTTTAAAAGTGTACAACTATTCAATTTTTTTGTCAATCAATTGTCTGACCTGTTTGCCCAAAGAAAAAGTTTTACAACTTGCGTCTTAAAGTCCAGCAACCAGCCCAAATTATTATAGAAAAACACAGTGAAAAGAAAAAAAAGCCCAATAACTTTAATGGAGGCTTTCTTAGTCCATGGCTATGGACATAAATAAATAAGAGAGTCATTCTTCAAAAAAAAAAATCTAAATGTGAAGGGCTAATGACAGCTTTATGTTCAGTACAGCCTTAAAAATGTCTGAATGAAGATCCCCTGTCACTGGTCAGAGTGGTCTTCCTCATGGATCTGTTTTTGGCTAGTTGTAAAAAACAGAAGTTCTGTTATTTCAATGCAGCTTACCTGTGCACACCAATACACTCATCTCCGGTGACAAGACATTCTACATTTATAAAATGTATTGTTAATAATAGTTTCTAGATAAGCATATGCCCAGCAGAAGTCTGATGTCTGAATTACTCTTAGAGGTTACTCTGAACCACCTTGTCACTCGGTGTGAAAGAGCTTTTTCTGATGTTACTCCTAAATGTTGGACCAATCTACTTCCTATGGTTAAGATGACTAGAACTTTAAATGAGTAAAAATTCCTTTTGTGAGCTTTTAAATTGGTATTTAATTCTAGAGGGCCAGAATTTTTTTGACCTATCTTACCAATAGTGCCCTTTATTTATTTTATGCATGATGTTTGTATAATCTGTTATTTTGGATTTTCAGCTGGTGTAAGTGATGTATAGATTGATTTGGTTTTAATCTTGTACATCAGTTTGGTCACCTGTGTAAAGTGTTTTAGAAATAAAGGTTAGTTGATTGACTAATGAACTGATATAGCCCAAACAGGTCACGGAAATATTTAACATACCATAAAATCTTTTTGTTTGCATTTAAGATCAGCTGCTTCTCGAAGTTGGCATCTCCCAGCCTGTTTCTCCTGGGCCTTAATCAGACAAAACAGGAAAGAACAAAAGAACATCATGACCATTATAAAATAATTTCACCAGAGAAATATATGGATTTAAAGATTGTTGAATATAACAGGTTATGATTACCTGAATATTAGGCCACCAATGCTGAAGAGCCTCTCTACTGGGGCGCTGGAGGGCAGTGCAGTGTTGTGCTTTATGAAGAGTCTTTTGAGCTTTGGAAACTGCATATATTCATCAAACCCATCTGTGGTTGGGGCATCCAAGTAGGTGTCTACTTCACCTTTTCCAGAAACCTGAAGTTTTCTGTGAAACCTAAAGAATGAAACAGCAGGATCTTTTGTGTTTACTTCACTACTGGATTGGGCTTGACTGGAGTCTCCTGGTACTGAGTCGTCCGAGCTGAGGGTTTGAAATTCTCTCATTAGCATTAATTTGTACTGCACACGTTTCTCTTCATCTTGGACCCAGTCTAGCTTGAATCTTGGCACCAGAATAGCAGAGAGTATGTTCTCCCTCTTCTCCAGAAGAGCTCCCAGCCTCGTGGTCAGTGACTTCAAGATGCTCTCTATGAGGGGACGGCATATAATCAGGCCCTCTGCAGCTGTGGGTTTCATGCTCTCATCCAACAGGTTATTCATATGGCACTGGAGCTGGACAATGGTTGGAGCCAGGTAGCCAAGAAAGATGTTCTTCTGTGCTTGAAGGATGTTTAATGCAAGTGCTAGGGGCCTCATGACATTTACA
>SSNQ01000229.1:1009564-1029564 GCA_006942095.1 Nothobranchius kuhntae | reverse complement strand
ACATCATTTATTTATAGCTTTCCAGAAAATAGGAGGATGCATACTCACAATTAGCAATGTAGGAGCCAAATGTGTCATTTCTTTTTGCACACTTGAGAGGAGGTTTTGCCTCATGTTATTGGTTAATTGCTTGTGGAAGCACCGGCCTACTTAAGCCAACACAGATTGGACTCAGGGGTTGCTGGATGGGACAAACAGTTTTTTGCTGTGTGGCGAGGACTGTGGCTGTGTGTAACGGACTCTGCGGACTGTCATTAGGGCAAGTAACGCATTCACTGAAAACCACTAACTGCTGTAAATGGATCATGGACATTTATGGAACAAGATGAAATAATAACATCATCAGAAATAAACACAAGCTGTAATTCTTTTAGACACACGTAAAGACCACCACCCACAACAGCAACCAGTAGTGCTAGTGTATAGGGCATTGGTATTACATTTCAAGGTAAAAAACTGTCCCGTCAGCCAAGAAACGTTGGCGTCCTCTGCAATCAAGGGAGCAGAGGCGTAATTGGATCAGCTGTTTCCTGATCGCTGGAGAAACAGCGCGCTTCAACAGCGCGTCTGGGAGAAGCACGGAGCGTCGAGCTGTCATTGGGACAGAAGGCGTTTCTGCGTGGGATCTGGCTGTCGTTCCCTCATCGTAGAACGAGCAGCACATCAGCAGACAGCAGCGGGCGTTCTGTCATTGGGGCAGAGGTGTCTTTGTTGGATCAGCTGTGCGGCCTCGTCGCTGAAAGGTCAGCGCGCGTCGAAGAGCGGTGCGTATCTGAAGGATAGTCGCTGGTGCGGTGGGCGGTAGACCAGCGCACATCAAGGAAGCAGCTCAGCGCAAAAGGTGTGGTACGCGGCGGAAGAACGGTGGGCGTTCTGCCACTGGGGCAGACTTTTCAGCGTTGGATCCGCTGAGCTACCTCTTTGCTGGAGCGGCGGCGGAAGAAGCAGCGAGCGTCCTGCCACTGGGGCAGGCGATTGGCAACCTCATCGCTGGAGCAGCGGTGCGCGGCAGAAAGAGCAACTCGCAGCAGAGTACCGCTCGTTAGAGGGGCGGCGGGCATCCTGTCATTGGGGCAGGAGACTTCTGCGTTGAATCAGCTGAGCGGCCTCATTGCTGGATGAGCGGCGTACGTCAGCGAGGCAGTGCGCGTCAGAAGGAGCAGCTCATCGCTGAAGAGGAGGTGCGCATCGAAGGAACGTCACCGCATTGGAGGAGCAACAGTGCGGTAAAAGTACATTGAAGCACAAGAGGTAACCTCGAACACTGGGCTTAGCCATTAAAGAATAAAGACACTGACTTGTGAAGGTGAAATTTCTTAAGGGTTTGTTTTGGACAAAGGTTTAAGACATTCCACTTGTCATGGCGGAAGAGGAAAATGTTGGTGTTGAGCCGAAATGTGAACAGAACTTTGTTTTGGGTTATAAATCAGCGGAATAAAGGGAAGTTAAATTAACAGCCACAGCTTTAGTCATGAAGATTGGTAACTTAGAAGAAGAAAGGAAGAAAAAGCTAAATAAGCTTAGCAAACTAAGACAAAACATCAACTTACTGAAAAATGAACAGTGTTTAAATGAAGTTGATTCTGAGTATAAAAGGTTCTTGAGTTTGCATGACGAGACATTAGAGACTCATAACAAGTTGATAACTTTATTGCCTGCAGAAGAAGCACAAAAGCATGAAACATGGTACCAAGCTAAAATGTTGGATGTTAAAGATTTCATGTGTGCTACTGAGATCTGGTTGGCTTCACAAAGAGTAGAGGAAGATGAGCAACATATTGAACCACAGGACAGCATTTCTAATGTTGAATCAAGAGGCTCACAGAGTAAAAAGGGTTCTTTATTTACTGCAATTGCTAAGTCTTCCACATCTTCTGCAAGACTAAAGGCTGAAGCAGAAAAGGCTGCATTAGTTGCATGTGCTGCAGCTTTAAAGGAGAAGCATGCTCTTGAAGATCAAGAACATTTGTTGAAGCAGCAAGAACATTTACTTAAAAGGAAAAAGGAACAATTAGAGTTGAGCACCAAAATTGCTGCAGCTAATGCTAGACTTTCTGTGCTAGAGGGTACTAAAAGTAGTGCATCGGTCTCCCGGTGTTCAGATGGCATGGAGTCATACATAAGAACGGGTACAAAACCCAAAGTAAAAGATCTTCAACTGCAAGAATCAGAGGTGTCATTTAAGCAAATTGCAAAGGTGTCAGATTTGGAGAAATCCGTACCAGCATCATGTATGGAAAAACCTGTCTCAGTCGATTTAGACCACACAGAGACTGGAGTCTTTGTTCCACCAAGCCAGTCCCTCACTTTGCAAGGATTAAAACCTGCAGCTAAAGAACCAAATGTTACACTTGCTGCAATTCTTTTAAACACACATAAAGACCACCACCAACAACAGCAACCAGTAGTGCCAGTGTATAGGGCATTGGTATTACAAGCAACCTTAAAAGAAGCATGGATGTTATTCAAGGCAGTTGGTAAGAAATTACAAATATAACCAATACAGGCCCAAAGTTTGGACACAAACATGTTTTATATTGTATTTTCTTCAAAATAGCCACCAGGGTTTTTCCTGGCTCAAATTGAGGCCGAGGTGGTACCATCCTGACCATGCGCCAGCACATGCATACTCTGTGCATTCAACTGCTTCACTTTTTTAAAGGCCAAATATTTTTTCGTTAAGTGTTCTAATCTAAGCTTCTGTTGATTAATTGAATATTCCATTTGACAACGTTTCAAATGAAACAAAACTGTTTTGCTGCTAAAAAATATGAAATAAAAACAACAAAATTATCAGGCTGAAATAACAGACTCTTATTATAAAAGGCTCATGGTTTCGGCACCCATCTGACGCCATACCTGGACACCCCCCTGGTGAGGTTCTCCGGGCACGTCCAACCGGGAGGAGTCCTAAAGGGAGACCCAGGACACGGTGGAGGGACTATGTCTCTCACCTGGTGAGGGAACGCCTTGGGATTCCCCCGGAGGAGCTGGCCCAAGTGGCTGGAGAGAGGGAAGTCTGGGCCTCTCGCCTTAGGCTACTGCCCCCGCGACCAGAGTCTGGATAAGCGAATGAAAATAGATGGATGGATGGATGGATGGATGGATGGATGGATGGATGGATGGTATTCTGCAATTTACTGATGAGCATGAAGCAGCCAAGATGAAAACCAGTTGTTCCAGATCCAAAGCAAAGTCTCAACTAGAATAAAAGAGTAGATAATTCCCTCCATGTTCAAACAGAGTCTCGTCAGGTGATTGTGTTGTTCACAAGTGATGAAAAGATGGATCTAGGGATGAACTGATGCATTATGCTTCTTTCTCAGTGATGATGTTTGTCTGTGGCAACTGAAAAAAGTGAAATGGTGCAAAAGTTAATTTATGCCAACAATCCAACTTGAAAGGAGAAACGAATAAATGAGGTAGACTCGTTACATGCAAACTCAGATATATGAAGCTTTTATTTGTTAAAAGTGTGATGTTATGGCTTACAGTTTATGAAAACCCCACATTTAAAATCTCAGATAGTTAGAATATTATAAAAAGGTCCAATAGTCTAGACTCAACGTGTCACACTCTAGTCAGCTAATGAATCCAAAACACCTGCAAATGGTTCCTGAGCCTTTAGATGGTCTCTCAGTCTAAGATGGCTTACTGAAATAAATTAAATTTTGCACCAGATTCTAATTTTGATCCAATTTTACCTGTAGGACTTCAATTTCAGTTAGGCCATGGAGACATCAGCTGAATCACATTCTCCCCGAAATAATCCTGATAAACTCCCTCTTCACAGGCCACATTTCTTCTTCTTCACAAATGGTGTCATCCAAAGAACAAAGTGACATTTTGAGTGAAAGGAGAACCAGCAGAAGAGATTAAAGTACAACATGTGCATGGTATGTAAATGTTGTGTCATTAAACGAGTAAAAAACAATACAGATAATTTCTAATATTACTTTTTATTGCCAATAGTAGACGATCATATTGGATATACTATCAAAGGACAGCAAACATGTCAACATGTACAGAAATGTTAAAATGTCCAAAAAGTATTTGTGGAAGTTAACTTTGCAGTTGACCTATGCTGATGTATTTGATGACAAATGTATAGATTTGATCCCTTTATACTAAAAGTAGGGGGTAATGTAAGCTTTAATATTTATGAATGACATTAATGCATCTGTAAACTGCACCTGTACTATATCCACTCAAGCTATTTGGTAGATTGAGAGCTCTTCTGTTTAAGTGTTACTTTTCAGTGCTAGCTCTGCTCTTGTGTCTGCATGATAAGAGCTTTGGCACAAATGACTCTTTGAATTCAAAATTCATAGTTTGCAATGTCAGTCACACACCATCCATTCAGCACAGAGCGATCTGGATGGGAGAGAAGCAGCCCATTCAAAAGGCTCTTTTTGTAATTCTACAGATACAAAAATTAGGTATGATGGCAAAAAATAACCCAGCGCAAAAGCAGTTGAGAGGATGGCTACACTTGTAAAAGGGTTTGGAAACAAAACCCAGTGATAGACTATAAAAGCTGCCAGCTGGAATCAAATGCTCGATGTTGCAGTTGTATGCTTCACGCCAACAAGCATAAGTACCACCTTAATATTTTGTAAAGGCTCAGCTATGACAGCAAGCTGACAATCGGATGTGCTTGAATGAAAATCTCGGTTTCAACATAATTAATCATCAATCTCATCACTAAAAAAACTGTATAAAGGTTGTTAACCTGGGACCTGTGTTAAAGGCAATTTTACTCACACACACACCACACCAACACAAGGCTTTTTTTTTTCTTAAATGTTTCCCATGTATTATTTATTTTTGTAAATTACCTTTTTATTACTGGCTAGTAATATTTTCTTGTTTTTAAGTCATGGTTTAAATTTTTACTGATTTTAATGTCTGAATAATCCAGAGAATAGAAAAGCTTGCTGCTAGAAGCATAACTTGAATGTAGGATATCCAAGGAAGATCCCGAATTTCTTGCCTCTGATTGGCTAGAAGGCCTCTCCTACGATTAGCCATTTCTTTTAGCAGCAAATCATCTTCCCTTGCTAAGTGCAGACTGTCCTCTTGCCACCAACAGAACAGCCATTTTGGTGATATAACAACCATTTTGTCCTGTTTTGCATCATTGTTTTTTTCTGTTTCTTTTATTTAAAAAAAAGGTAAAAAGAAAAAAAACTCTACAAAATGTAAAATGTGAACTTATAATAAATCTTGTTGCATTCATCACACTGTTGGACTTACTTTATATCTGTTGGCTCTCAAGCATTGAGGTTATCGTTTTACAGCAGAGTACATAGGATAAACATGCGTGTCTCACCTGGGTATGAAACATAATAAGACTGCCCTATTCTGCCCAGATGTTTGCAGCAAGTCTGTTTCTCTTCAAGAATAATGAAAACTGGTGAAAATAAAACTTAATCTTAATCAGCTTTGAATTAAGTTACAATTAAATGATACACATTTAAACAGATGGTAGATACTTTCTAACTTGCAAACAGCCTTGACCTATTAAAATGAAGACACGAGCTAGCCAACAGATATAAAGTGAGTCTAATTCAATTCAATTCAAAAATACTTTATTAATCCCAGAGGAAAATTGATTGCTGTAGTAGCTCAGAATAATAACAATAATCAAGTCTTCAAAGAGTTATTGTATATTACAATGGCTGTTGGCAGGAAGATCTCCAGTAGCGGTCAGTGTTGCAGCGAAACTGAAGAAGCCTCTGACTGAAGACACTCTTCCGTTGTCGGACAGTCTTGTGAAGAGAATGCTCAGGGTTGTCCAAAATTTTCTTGATTCTCTGGAGAATTCTTCTTTGCATTATCTCCTCCAGTGGATCCACAGTCGTCTCCAGAACAAAGCCAGCCTTTTTAATTAGGCTGTTGAGCCTTTTCAGGTCCCTGCTTCTGATGCTGTTACCCCAACAGACGATGGCTGAAGAGATTACACTCTCAACAACAGACTTGTAGAAGATCTGCAGCATCTTGCTACAGACATTGAAGGACCTAAGCGTCCTCAAGAAGTGCAGTCTGCTGTGTCCCTTCTTGTAAACGGCTTCGCTGTTCTTTCTCCAGTCCAGTCTGTTGTCCAGGTGAACTCCAAGGTATTTGTATTCCTCAACCACCTCCACTTCTTCTCCCATGATGGAAACAGTGTTTGACTCCACACTGTTTCTTCTGAAGTCTAAAATCATCTCCTTTGTTTTGTTCACATTCAAGGTCAGATGATTGTTTTCACACCATGCCACAAAGCGCTCCACCAGCTCTCTGTACTCAGCTTCCTGTCCATCTCTGATACACCCAACAACTGCAGAGTCATCTGAGTATTTCTGTAGATGACAGGTCTCTGATTTGTATTGGAAGTCTGAGGTGTACAGGGTGAAAAGGAATGGTGAGAGTACAGTCCCCTGTGGTGCTCCAATGTTACTGATCGCCTGGTTTGATGTGCAGTTCTTCAGCCTCACAAACTGTGGTCTGTTTGTCAGGTAGTCTTTAATCCAGGCGATAGTTGAGCCCCCCACCTGTGTCTTCTGGAGTTTCTGGCAAAGTGCACTGGAGAAATCAAAGAACATGACCCTCACAGTGCTGCCTGCTTTGTCCAGATGACAGTGGATTGGTTGAAGTAGCTGGATGATGGCATCTTCAACTCCAACTCCATGACGATAAGCAAACTGCAGCGGGTCCTGATATGTCCTAATTTGCTTATTCAGGTGGACCAACAGGAGTCTCTCCAGGACCTTCATGATATGGGATGTCACAACACATTCTCAGACCCAAAGCGTCAACATGTGACACGTGTGACCAAGCGTCAATATATGACGATTCGGGATGCTCCAGCACGTCAGGAGATGACGATCAGGGACACACTGATGACGCACCGTCCCAGAGCATTGGTATCCAACGCCGGTGCTGAGAAGGACATTAGAACTATTTGTGAACTACTTAAACTTCCCCTCACCCCAATTCTAACCTTAAGGTCAGTTACTGACCTTAAGGTTAGAATTAGTGTGAGGGGAAGGTTAAATAGTCGAATAATGTCCGTGTAACCGGGGGCGCCAAACACTGACGCCAGCGGAGCCACGTGTCCCTGATTGTTGTCTCCTGACACGCTGGGGCATCCCGATTCGTCACATATTGATGCTTTGGGTGTGAGAATGTGTTGGATGTCAGGGCAACCGGTCTGTAGTCATCATTGATTGATGGGCGAGTTTACTTTCGAACTGGAACAAGGCAGGATGTCATCCACAGGACTGGAACCTTCTTCTGGGCCAGGCTGAGGTTGAAGAGGTGCTGCAGAATCCCACAGAGCTGCTCTGCACAGGCCTTCAGTACTCTGGGGCTGACACCATCTGGACCTGCAGCCTTGTTCCTGTTCAGTCTCTCGAGCTGCCTCTTCACCTGACTTCTAGAGATAGATACGTGGGAGAGGGAAGTAAATGGGGTTGCAGTCTGATACAAGATTTATTACAAGTTTACATTTGACATTTGAAGTTTTTCAGAATTATGATTGCTACTGAGTGATTTTAAGGACTTTTTTTTACTCACAGTGCTAGTTGTATCCATTCACTTACTGTGTTTTATGTTACGCTAAAGCTAAAAGAGTAGAATGACTAAGCTGGTTAACAATAGTTTTTTCCCACTTATCTAACAAGTTGAGTGCACTATATCTTTAACTGGTTTTAAACATGGGAGGCAATGACAACCTGCTCCTTTCTGGATCCAGCCCCTTGTGGGGACATTGTCATTTGCTTCACTTTGGCAGGCGTAGTTTGCCCCTTGGTCATGAAGACTTTGAGTAAAAATGCAGTTTCATCCATGTACCGTATTTTCCAGACTATAAGCCAATACTGTTTCCCACGCTTTGAATCATGCGGCTTATAATGAGGAGCGGCTTTACTGAAGATTTTCCTTCACCTGCAGGGGGTGCTATAGCAGAAAGTAAAACAGGTGGAAGTCAGAATTGGAAATCGAAGAAAGTGCTCATTTTAATTTAGTACATGCAAGCAGCCGGCACGCCGAAGAATCTTTTTCAAATCCATACCCCCTCATCATTGGAACTACACGTATGAGTTCATATGTTGCCGCATTTAAGTTGAAGGCCATCGATCTGGCAGTAAAAGAGGGAAACAGTGCTGCCGCACGTAAGCTTGGCATGAATGAATCCATGGTTCGGCGCTGGAGACGGCTGCGGGAAGAACTCATTCAAGCCAGCTTCACCCGGGATGATGACAGCAACACGGACAGTGACACTGACATCGCCACAGAAAAGGTATGTGACGAAGCTCTTCTGAGGCTGTTCAACTCCGACACTGAAGAAGAGGACTTTAATGGCTTTAGTGCACAAGAGGAAGATGAGAGCAAATGACTTTTTCTGGTAGGCAAGTGTGTTTTATTTACTAACCAGGCATGTTTTGTGTGCAGTTTTTATTTTCTAATCATCCAGGGCTTATTACTGCTGTGTCAGCGCTGTTCTTTCTTCTAAACATGCATGCAAATTACCGGTAATAACGTGTCAGTGCTGTTTTTATTTTATAACCATCCAGAAATATGAATGCTATCAGTGCTGTTTTCTTTTCTTAACTTGCAGGCACGTTCACCCATGTTTAAAATTCATTTTGTTGAATTAAAAAAACAACAAAAAACCTCTGTGTAGCGTCTTTCTGTCTAATTATCTTATGTTATGGCCATACATGCGCTGTGCGCCATGTGGCTGCTGCACCGCGGCTTGTACTTGAGTGTGGCGTGTGTGTGTGTAGAAAACCTTTTTTTTTTTTTGCGGCTTATATAGAGGTGCGCTCTATAGTTCGGAAATTACGGGAAGTGGTCCTTTCCAAAAGCGGCTACACATGATGTGGTGTCCTTTTTAGATTATCCTCAGGTCCCAGATAGACATCAGACCATAGAGTTGTGTTGGACAAAAGGTCTCTGGAAAAAAGGCCATCAGACAAAAAGGAATCAGGAAAAATAGCTGCAGAAAAAAAAGTAGTTTACTGTGACTAAAGAAAAAACACAACGAGAAACTGTCAGTAGAGACAATGGGGAAAGTTATAAATATTATACATGTAAAGCATTTCAATAGAGTTTGGCAAATTGTTGGTTTTTGCCAGTTTGCATCTTAAATTTGTGTGAACTACAAACAGCATAGCACAGTTGTCAAAAAGCATACTGAAACGAGAAACATACTAAGATATCAGGAGCTAGGTGTCACAACGTTCCGCCATCGACATATATACTGGACAATGCATTTCCGTAGGCTCCAATGGTACGTTTTTAAGTCAAAATGGGAGGTGGCCACCACCGCCATTTTGACCGTGTCACAGGTTCCATCATGCCCAGACAATTCCACAAAAAGGAAAAGAGGTGGAGCTGAGGGTGGGGCTGTAAGGCTGGGATCAAATGATGACACCTGTCGAACTGAAGCGATGTAGCTAAAAGCTAACCAATAGCTAATGCGGAGGTGGGAGCTAAGCTAACGGAGGTAGCTACGTTGCTACAACTGGAGTTAACTGTGCACAACACCGGAACTTCTGAGTCAAATGCGCCGGCTGACCGCTGGGTAAAACCGCTGGGTAAAACCGCTGGGTAAAACCGGGTAGAACACAGAGGTCTCCCGAGAGATCAACAAGCCGGCAGCCGCGCGGCAGACAGGCGCCGCTGCGATCAGAGTTGCGCCGAGCTTCCACTAAAGGGAGGGAGTCCATACCGATAGTCGGAACTCAGTTCTACCAACATGTCATATTTCAATCCATTTTCTAAAATGCAGCGTTATGTTAAAGGCACTGGGTTTTACAATTCAATTCAAAGATATTTTATTAATCCCAGAGGGAAATTAGAGTTTCAGTACACGCAATTCTGAGATCAGACATACATACATACATTGACACATGACAAGAACTGGTGACTGTGGTCATTCTCAACCTGAGTCGCGCTACCTTAATAGAGATCCGATGGGTTTATATGAGGATTGAGTCAGGTGGAGAAAAAAAAGGCACTTCAGAGTTACCCTCCACAGGGAGGGCAGCTTTGCTATGCAAAAAACACCTCAGCCAGAAATGCAACAGACTTCAGACATTACACAACATAAGTGTCCACTAGGTGGGGAGGTAGGGTAGAGGACTCCAAACAGTGCATGCTGCCACGATAAGCAGCGCTCGTCACCTCCATCTGAACGGGGGAGGGGGGGTCGTTGGGTTTAAAAAGCAAAGTGACTCCTGGGACGATTCAATAGCCTTCAACGGTTGCAGTCCCACCCAGGCTGGGATAGGGAGACAGAGTTGCCATGGCAACGACAGCATTCCACATTTCTTCTAAGGGGGAGTTATCGCTTCAGCTTCATAGGCTCAAGGGCACCATATTCAGATAAGAACTTGTTTTGGGGCCAGACAGAGATAATTTCCTCTCTGTCTTAAAGTTCCATTGGTCCTCAACCCCTCTCAAACCAATAATGGTGTAGTCAATCAATCTCAATCCATGCTGACCTGTCAACTCTATCCTTGAACGAATCCACCTTCTGTGCCAGAGTTTGAATCTCAGCCAAAGTTCCAAGCTTACGACTCATCTCGACAATTATATGAGTCTGTGCCTTCACAGCGTGGTGTAATCCATCCCTGAGCTCCAGGATTGAGCCAATATTCCTCGACAGCTCATTAATTTTACGGTAAGCCAGATAACCACCCAGGCCAAAAAGCAGGAAACCTGACAACAACACAACGAATATCCAGATGTCTTCAGAATCCTCTATAGACAGTTGGGAGAGGCAGATCAAATTCCACTGTTTCCAGGAGTCCATGATGTGCCCAACTGGCTCTGTCCCAGAGGGGCAACCGGGAGCCCCTTCTCCCATTCTCATTGTTGAAAAAATCTTGTCAATCGCGTTGAGAGACCAACTGACCAGATCCATTTTTAATAATTACCCTATTACATTTAAATTTCATGGTTAAACAGCCCATGTTAAAATCTAAGCTCAGCTAGTGCAAGAGCGGCAGTGACCTAAAATACATAAATATAATTTTACTTACCGAAAAAAATGAAGTGGAGACTCCTTGGATGCTCTATTAGTGCAATTAATTCCACAGCAAGTCATTTTGTCCAACAATTGCACAAATAATATCCAAAAAGAATGCACAAACGCTACAGCTAATGGTCTAAGTTGAGAGACTAAAAATCGCGGAACAGTTTTCGGTCGAGGCCGAGGCTCAGGCTGAGGCCTTTCCCCAGCTCTGGCTCTGCAGTCACGTGGGTCTGATGCTCATTAATTATTCAGAATTTTAGGCATTTAATACACTTAAACAGAAAAGTGACTAAAAAATTCACCCCCCTCAGAGTGGTCATGAGTGTAAACTAGATCTATTAAACCTAAAACATGTTTTGGAACCAGGCAGTAAACATGTTTATTTCTGCTGTGAAATTGGTATTTTTAACATGGGAGTCAATGAGGATTTGCTCGCTTCTGACACCAGCCCCCAGCAGATGAGGGTGGAACTGTAATTTTTCTCACTTCCGTATTGGCTTCATTTTCAGACCCGGATTATGGGGGCTTGCGTAACGCTGTGTGCAGTGGAGGTGAGGATCCAAATGCGGGTGAAGAAGGCAGGCAGGCAGAATAGAACATTCAATAAGTATTTAATGAGACATGCAGGACAATGAAACAATGAACCGACAAGACACACAGAACTGAGAGGGTTTAAATACATGAGGGCTGGGAGCTTGGGTGATTGGAAAATGAGAGACAAGTGAGAGCAACCAGGAGACACAGGACTGAACAGAGTGGGGAGACAGGACAGCGTTTAACAGTACCCCCCCCACCCCCCCACCCCCAAAAGGCGCGGCACCGGACGCCCATCGTCTAGGGGGCCTGCATCTGGGACACAGGAGGAGGCAGCGACGGGCTCTGGGGGGCCGGCGTCTGGGGCAGAGGAGGAGACGGCGCTGGGCTCTGGGGGGCCGGCGTCTGGTGCAGAGGAGGAGACAGCGATGGGCACTGGGAGGCTTGTGCCTGGAGAAGGCAGGGCCAGTGGTGACCGGAGGCGGAGCCGCTGACTTGGCTGGAGGTGCCGGACACGGCGCCGACTGCTTGGTTGGAGGCGCCGGAGGGGGCGCTGGGGGCGGAGCCTCTTGGACAGGCTGTAGCACTGGGGGTGGAGCCTCTTGGACAGGCTGATGCGCCGGGGCAGAGCCTCTTGGACAGCCTGAAGCACCGGGGGCGAAGCCTCTTGGACAGGCTGAACTGCTGGGGGCAGTGCCGCTGCAGGCGGTGATGCTGGCTGGACCGGTGGCGGTGCCTCTGTAGGCGGTGATGCTGGCTGGACCGGTGGTGGAATCGCTGACGGGAGTGGAGGTGGTGACCGGAATACCGCCTCCTGGAGCACTGAGGACAGAGCGTCCAGCCGGAACTCCCGGAGGCTGATGAGGTTCTTCAGACTGACCAGCTCAGCCTGGAGAAGGGCAAACTCCGCCGGGTCGACCGCCGGTTTGGTCCCTCTCATTGCCCCCCTGGAGTGGGAGGAGACCATGCAGCCGGGGGTGAGGTCAGCCAGAACCACTTCACATCCATGGCGCAGCTCTTGGGCTGGAGGTGACGGCGGGGCCTGGGTTCCCTCCCAGCGCCGGGGACCAACTCCAGGGGAGCACACGCCAGTCTGGTGCCCAGAAAACCGGAGCGCTCCAGCTGCGGCTCCCAGCCTAACCTCCCATCCGGGAGGGTGGAGGGGATCGCCGAGGTCAAGGTCCGATGGCGGCGTCTCTGGCGAGATGGTGGAGTAGGAGAGGAGTCTGGCTGACAACTTGAGGTGAGCAGGTGTTGCCAGGGGAGAGCTTCCCTGCTGGATCCTTCAGGAGGTCGGTTCATTCTGTCACGACGTGCCGGTGAGTGGAGCAGAGGTGAGGATCCAAATGCGGGTGACGAAGGCAGGCAGGCAGACGAGAACATTCAATGAGGATTTTAATGTAGAACACGCAAGACAATGAAACAATGAACCGACAAGACACACAGAACTGAGAGGGTTTAAATACACGAGGGCTGGGAGCTTGGGTGATTGGAAAACAAGAGGCAGGTGGGAGCAATCAGGAGATACAGGACTGAACAGAATGGGGAGACAGGACAGGGTGTGACCCTAGGCCTTTAGACGGGGTGGGGGGAAGCATAGTTGCCCAATCCTGATCCTGGAGGGCCGGTATCCAGCATGTCCAACATCAACATGATTCCACTGTAACCAAAACACACCTCAATCTCCAGAGGATTTGTTTATTTTTCACTACATTTTAGGATCTTACTGATATTCTTGGTAATAGAAGTGTTCCTTAACCGAACCAAAATCCAGTTCTAATAGGACGGAATATAAACTTGGTAAAGGATTAGAGCTAATGTATGACTTGCAGTTAGGTTACAGGGCTGGACTAGTAATGGATACGGTGGGATGGGCTGTGCGCAATGAAGGGATGTTTGTGTTATAATCAAATACTGCATGTTTTTGTATGTGTGTGTGTGTGTGTTCCTGTGACTCGCGGTAGTTTCCATTAAGCATGTTTTATGAAGCGGAAGCTGAACATCAAGATTGTGTAATCCCCAAACAGCTATGACATAACACAAGCACACAGAACCAAATCTGCTCGGACTCCCACTGGCTCCTCTGGGTATGACCCCCCCCAAAAAAAAAAAAAACACCTGATAACATTAATGTGTGCTTAGTATTCATTCCCCCCAAGTGTGTGCTCCTGCATTTCTTATATCCATCCTTCTCTCTTCCTCCTAGCTTTCTACCTCTAAGTTGTGAAGACAAACATGCTGAGGGCAGAATCATCATGGAGACGCACTCAGCCTCGCCAAAGACCCTACAGAGGTATTAGCCAGATAGGATCTGTGCTCCTCCATCACACACTGACAAATACACACATATTGGCACTAGCATGTTTGCCTGAATGACCAAACTCACATATCTAATCAAATAAGTGTGTAAGTGTGCGTGCATGTATGTGTGCGTGAAGACATACAATGACTGATTGTTCTTCATATATCTGATGTTGCAGTTGATGGTTTACTTCCATTCTGCAGTGGGGGAATAGCAACCAGAATGCTCATATTGGGAAAACTCATTCCTATGATCCGGCCCAGATAGACCCACTTCCATCGGCCACAGACAATTTTGAATCAGAATGATGACACAAATATAAAGAGAGAGGATCAACAGAGGAAAAGACCGCCTAGAGACAAGATGCACCACGTATGATCAACCAAGAAGGGTTGATTTCTATCCAGTTGTCTGCCAGCGTCAGAAATGCTTCATTTTCTTTGTGTTTCAAGAATAAATGCATACAATCCAAAAACACATCTCTAGACATTCCTGTTTCTCCTGTTGTAAAACATGAATAAATTTCATTAAATCTCTTGTAAATCCGCAGAACACCACTTGAAGGGAAATTGTTTCTGTTTTCTTCAGTAGCACTTTGGATTTTGAGGAAATCGGTTTGCAAACTACGACACATATAAAACATATCTAGCAGCCTATGCCAAGTCGGAGGAATGACTGAGTGAGTAAGGAAATATTGCCAAGTACGATGTGAGGGAATCCAGCTAAGGAGTGAAGCAAAAATAACAGGCTTGATATAATTGCGCTTTTGATGCCTCGTAAACAAAGATGCTAATCAATACTCATTAGAC
Source organism: Nothobranchius kuhntae (assembly GCA_006942095.1). Lineage (NCBI taxonomy): Eukaryota > Metazoa > Chordata > Actinopteri > Cyprinodontiformes > Nothobranchiidae > Nothobranchius > Nothobranchius kuhntae. The sequence goes on along the minus strand of SSNQ01000229.1, from coordinate 1,014,893 downwards.
ACAGAGTGGCTTTTACATTGTCAGTCATTTTAAAAGGCAAAATTAGAATCTAAATTGTTTGATGATTTACGTTGATTGCTTTATCAGTGGGAAAAAGAACATCTTTGTTTTGGTTTTTGATATTGCCATCTGTCAGACTGTTTACATTTGCATTAAAAAAACCAGGAAGTGAGAGCAAATATTAACAGCATTTCATCATCACTGATACTGACAAGACAACGTGGGTAAAAGTTTGGATAACTTTCAGAAGACTTAAACGAATAGTTTTCTCACTTGATTTAGTTTACGGATTTATTCCTGATCAGTGGTTTGGGGGAGGCTGACAGTAGATACACAGACATGTTTGATTTGTTCTTTTAATTTATTTATTATCAAGTGAAGTATTCAAGTCAAATTAAGCACTTTCAGTCAATATATTACCTGCAGTAAACCAAAAGTCTAAAAGCTTCACTTTTCAAAGTTCCTGCTTATTACGTCCCCGGCTCTCTAGGAGAGATGAGGAGGGGAGTAATAAAATTATTGCGTGGGATAAATAATAACAGAGTGCTGTGTTGTTAGAATACAAAGGATTTTATTACAAAAATGAATATTTACAAAGGACGTTATAATTATCTATATACAAAACAAAAGGAGTTATATACAAAAAGGTGATAACAAAAAATGCCAACCCAGAAGGGGATGGGGATAAATGTCACACCCTGCCCTGTCTCCCTGTTTAGTTCAGCTCTGTGTCTTGTTAATTACTCCCACCTGCCTCTTGTTTCCCAATCACCTTAGCTCCCGGTCCTCCTGTATTTAAACCCCATCAGTTTTGTGTCCTGTGTCGAGTCATTGTTTCAGTGTTCCAGCGTGTGTGTTAATAAACTCATGTTAACCGGACTTACCTGCTGTCTGTCTTCCTTCCCGCATGTGGATCCTTGCCTCACCTCCGCTCACCTCGCCACACGCCATGACAGAGCTCCTGGATCGCTCCGGCTTCGAGGGCACGAGGCTGGCTATCTGCTCCCCCGGAGTCGGTCCACGGCATGGGGAAAGACGCCGGAATCCACCGCAGCCCTGTGTCCCTGGACAGAGCTGCAACCTCGCCTCTGCTCCTGCTCGGCGTAGTTGTCTGGACACGTCCCCGGTCAGCCCAGCGGTTCCGTCTCCGGCCGAATCGGCGCCGGCAGGTGGAGGAGCTGCGCTTGCATCCCAGTGGGCGGAGCTCGCCAGTCTACAAGCTGAGATAGCCCAGGTTCGTCAGACCATCAAACTCAATGACCTCCAGCTGGATGATCTGCTCGCTGAACTCCGCGAGCTCCAGCTGAACGATCTGCTCGCTGAGTTCCAGCTGGACCACCTGCTCGCTGAGCTCCAGCTGGACGAGCTGTTCGCGGCTCCGGCTGGACGCAGCCGCTTGGACCCGTCCCCGGTCGGACCAGCTGTCCCACCTCCGGTCCGATCTGCTCCTCTGTCATCTGTAGGAGGTGGAGCAACACCCACAATCCAGCCAACTGAACTGGCCAGTCAACGGGCTGAGCTGGTCCGGCTTCAACAGAGTGCCCGTTCTAATCGGACGCTCTGCGCTCCCTGTCTTCAGCACTAGCACTACTCGTTCACTCAAGGCCTGTTCAAGCGGGGGTCCAGAAGCAGACGGTGCAGGCCCAGAGGCAGAGGGTACCGGCCCGGAAGCAGACGGTACCGGATCCGGTCCAAAAGTCAGCGGTCCAGAGGTCGACGGTCCGAAAATCGAAGGACCAGAGACGAGATCTTTTGTTCATTTAGGTACAAAACGAGCCTCTCAGGCACATGTCTTTTAAACTCCTCTATCATAATCAATTCTTTCAAGTCACCCAAGGAGTTTACCCCTGAAGCAGAACACCATTTTTCAAAAAGAACCGATTTAGCATGCGCATATTCAACAAACGTCTGGTGAGGCCGAGGTTTTTCAGAGCGAAAACGCTGATGGTAGGTCTCAGGAACGAGCTCATAAGCATTTAACACAGCAGCTTTGACACACTCATAATTTGAACTGTCCGTTAGAGACAGAGCCGAAATTACCTGAAGGGCCTTACCCGAGAGCCTGCACTGCAAAGGTAGAGACCAAACCTCACGAGGCCACTGAAGGGTCACCGCAATCCGCTCAAAGGCTAGGAAATAGCCATCCACCTCAGTCTCTCAGAAGGGCGGAAGGAGGGGGACACACTTGGAGACATCAAATGTGGGTGGTAATGAAGTGGCAGCCGGAGGAGACAAGGCGTCTCGGGACAGTTCATGCGGAGACAAAGGCGAAGGACGGTCAGCGGCCGTCTGGTTCGAGGCAGCGGCGGCTTCCAGAGTCCTAATCTGGAGAGTGATTTCTTGAAGACGAACCTCCGTATCCATATGCTTGAGTTCTATTTCGTGACGAAGGGTCCTTTCAAGAGTCCTTTCCTCCACTTCAATCTTTAGGCGAGCCAAACGCAGCTTCAGATGAGCGCCGGTGAGCGGAGTATGGAGAGAACTTGCTCCAGACGAATCAGAGTCCTGAGATGAACATTCAGCGGAAGAAGGCGGAGCTGAATCAATGTTTTCCCGCTTATGATCGAGCCGGCCCTTTATCTCATCTGAGGGCGGTGGAAACACACCAGGAGGGGACGGCGAAGGGAGGATTCCCTGGGTCTCCAAGTAGTCCAGCACAAATTTCCATAAAGCGGCTGCTGTTAGCTTTTTCGGCAGGGGGAGACTGAAGTGGGCGACAACCTGCTGCAGATCGGTTTTACGGCAACTCTCCAGAAGCCGGCGCGAAGGAGCCGCCACAAATGCAGGCAGGTCAAAGGTCGCCATGCTCCTACCCTAAGGGACACAAACACAAGGTTAATATTTTTACACACACCTAAAAATGTCGAGAAAGGATGGTAATTAAAGAAAAATCCCGGACGAGCCCCCACGTTATTACGTCCCCGGTTCTCTAGGAGAGATGAGTAGGGGAGTAATAAAATTGGTGCGTGGGATAAATAATAACAGAGTGCTGTGTTGCTATAACACAAAGGATTTTATTACAAAAAGGAATATTTACAAAGGACGTTATAATTATCTATAAATAAAACAAAAGTTATATACAAAAAAGAGATAACAAAAAACGCCAACCCAGAAGCGGATGGGGATAAACAACCAAAAGGAGGAAGAACTTTCCTGATAAGCAGGAAAGCTCTGGGGAGATCCTAAATCAAAGTCAAAATACGTTCCTAAGTCAGAAAGCCAAATTGTCCAATCCTACAAATCCAAATCCAAAATCCGAGAGTGTGTAACGATGACTAGCGAGCGAACAAGTTTTTACCAAAAAGCAGATGAGGAGAAGAGAATAGTACAAACTCAAGAAGAGTTTATACTACCCTGTACTTTCTCAAAGACAGTGGGCAGGAGAGCAGCTTTTAACAGCTGCTCCCTGATTGCCCATTACCCACAGCTGTGCAGGAGACGGATGAGGCTGAAGCCACTGAGGCCATCTTGTGGCCAAAAGGGGCAGAGCACGTAACACTACTAATTATATTTGTATTTTAATTATCTAATTTCTCACTGTCACAAATAGATCAGTTCAAAACATTCACTTTCAAAAGTTTCAAACAGATTTTCTTTTTTAAAGTTATTCTTTTGTGGCACTTGAATCACCGTAGATGCATTTTCCACCAGCAAAAATATTTAAAAGTGTGATAAATGCTAGGCAAAATACATCCAACAAAAATAACACACGATTTGAGGTAGAATAAGTCCGACAATGTGAAACAATAGAGGTGGCACTTTTAGACTGGTGTTATTATTGTTGTAACAATATTGTTTGCAGTACTGTGTTATAAAGTTTTACTTTGCCTAGTAGAAGCACATTTTTTTGTGATGCTACAGAGAAATATGAAATCCTGGCTCTGGCTAACAGGTATAATTGTTCAAATTGTTAATTAAATAAATTTAGCAATCCAGCGGTGTTGAACTAGTATTTTTGGGTACTACTCATTACAAATAGGTTCCATTTGTTAATAAATAAAATCAGTACTGAACTAATATTTTTGGGCATTACTCATTATAATTGGGTTCCATTTGTTAATTTGATAAAATAGGTAGAATTAACTAATTTTTCTTTACTTCTGTCTTTAACTAACATTTTATTGGGTAATTTTTATTGTTTCAAAGTGTGGCGTAATTAAGTATGGAAGTAAGTAAGTTTTATTTATATAGCACTGATCACAGACATAGAATCACAAAAAGTTTCACATAAATCAAAAGTAAATAAAAGAAAGTCATAAAATTATAATGTTCTCAAAACAGAAATAGATTAACATCAGAGAAAATAAAGTCATAAGAATATAACATTTTATAAACAGATGAAATATTAAAATTTTGAGTTAAAAATAATACAATAATTAATAATAATAATAATAATAATAATAATAATAATAATAATAAAGGTTTAGTTAAAAGCAGCTTTAAATAAAAGGGTCTTTAGCTGGTTTTTGAAAGTGTCCAGACTGTCAATGCTGCGTAAGGATAAAGGAAGACGTAGTGCTGAACAAATTGTTTTGGTTAAGTTCTAATCATTACAACTGGGTTCTATTGGTTATTTAAATAAAATAGGTAACTAAATCATTGTGCTGAACTAACTTTTTGGTTAAGTTCTATTCATTACAATTAGGTTCTATTTTTTAATTAAATAAAATTGGTTTTGCGGTTGGAATTAAATATTTTTTTAATTTCACTCTTTAACTAATATATTACATTTTAGATGGTTTCATTTGATGATATTTAGTGTTCCAAAAAATCTTTTTTTTTCAGTGTATAAATAACTTTGTGCTGCAACGTTGACGTTTTATATCTACAAATTAATTCAATTCAATTCAAGTTTATTTATATAGCGCCAAATCACGACAAGAGTCGTCTCAAGGCACTTCACATAATAAAAATTCCAATTCAGGTCAGTTCATTAAGCCAATCAGAAATAATGTTTCCTATATAAGGAACCCAGCAAATTGCATCAAGTCACTGACTAGTGTCAGTGACTATACAGCAATCGTCATGGGGTAAATTACTGAAGCTTGAAGGAGTTCTGTTGTGTGGTAGAGTTGCTAATGCTAGCAGATAGTTTTTTTTCTTCTTCCCCGTGTCCTGTCTGGCTGTGAAGCAAACAGAATTATTGTCTGAATCCTGGTGACAAGCCTTCCAGATTTACTCTCAGGTGGAGCATCAAAGTGTCTGATTTTAATGTCATGCCTGATACTTAAAACATTACTGTTATTGTTTTTGAATGCTTTTTAATTCCGACCAGACACGGAGACAGAGGTGAAAGAGAAAGGAAGAGACGGGTGGGGGGGGGGGGGGG
>SSNQ01000229.1:995214-1009554 GCA_006942095.1 Nothobranchius kuhntae | reverse complement strand
ATGGAGAGAACTTGCTCCAGACGAATCAGAGTCCTGAGATGAACATTCAGCGGAAGAAGGCGGAGCTGAATCAATGTTTTCCCGCTTATGATCGAGCCGGCCCTTTATCTCATCTGAGGGCGGTGGAAACACACCAGGAGGGGACGGCGAAGGGAGGATTCCCTGGGTCTCCAAGTAGTCCAGCACAAATTTCCATAAAGCGGCTGCTGTTAGCTTTTTCGGCAGGGGGAGACTGAAGTGGGCGACAACCTGCTGCAGATCGGTTTTACGGCAACTCTCCAGAAGCCGGCGCGAAGGAGCCGCCACAAATGCAGGCAGGTCAAAGGTCGCCATGCTCCTACCCTAAGGGACACAAACACAAGGTTAATATTTTTACACACACCTAAAAATGTCGAGAAAGGATGGTAATTAAAGAAAAATCCCGGACGAGCCCCCACGTTATTACGTCCCCGGTTCTCTAGGAGAGATGAGTAGGGGAGTAATAAAATTGGTGCGTGGGATAAATAATAACAGAGTGCTGTGTTGCTATAACACAAAGGATTTTATTACAAAAAGGAATATTTACAAAGGACGTTATAATTATCTATAAATAAAACAAAAGTTATATACAAAAAAGAGATAACAAAAAACGCCAACCCAGAAGCGGATGGGGATAAACAACCAAAAGGAGGAAGAACTTTCCTGATAAGCAGGAAAGCTCTGGGGAGATCCTAAATCAAAGTCAAAATACGTTCCTAAGTCAGAAAGCCAAATTGTCCAATCCTACAAATCCAAATCCAAAATCCGAGAGTGTGTAACGATGACTAGCGAGCGAACAAGTTTTTACCAAAAAGCAGATGAGGAGAAGAGAATAGTACAAACTCAAGAAGAGTTTATACTACCCTGTACTTTCTCAAAGACAGTGGGCAGGAGAGCAGCTTTTAACAGCTGCTCCCTGATTGCCCATTACCCACAGCTGTGCAGGAGACGGATGAGGCTGAAGCCACTGAGGCCATCTTGTGGCCAAAAGGGGCAGAGCACGTAACACTACTAATTATATTTGTATTTTAATTATCTAATTTCTCACTGTCACAAATAGATCAGTTCAAAACATTCACTTTCAAAAGTTTCAAACAGATTTTCTTTTTTAAAGTTATTCTTTTGTGGCACTTGAATCACCGTAGATGCATTTTCCACCAGCAAAAATATTTAAAAGTGTGATAAATGCTAGGCAAAATACATCCAACAAAAATAACACACGATTTGAGGTAGAATAAGTCCGACAATGTGAAACAATAGAGGTGGCACTTTTAGACTGGTGTTATTATTGTTGTAACAATATTGTTTGCAGTACTGTGTTATAAAGTTTTACTTTGCCTAGTAGAAGCACATTTTTTTGTGATGCTACAGAGAAATATGAAATCCTGGCTCTGGCTAACAGGTATAATTGTTCAAATTGTTAATTAAATAAATTTAGCAATCCAGCGGTGTTGAACTAGTATTTTTGGGTACTACTCATTACAAATAGGTTCCATTTGTTAATAAATAAAATCAGTACTGAACTAATATTTTTGGGCATTACTCATTATAATTGGGTTCCATTTGTTAATTTGATAAAATAGGTAGAATTAACTAATTTTTCTTTACTTCTGTCTTTAACTAACATTTTATTGGGTAATTTTTATTGTTTCAAAGTGTGGCGTAATTAAGTATGGAAGTAAGTAAGTTTTATTTATATAGCACTGATCACAGACATAGAATCACAAAAAGTTTCACATAAATCAAAAGTAAATAAAAGAAAGTCATAAAATTATAATGTTCTCAAAACAGAAATAGATTAACATCAGAGAAAATAAAGTCATAAGAATATAACATTTTATAAACAGATGAAATATTAAAATTTTGAGTTAAAAATAATACAATAATTAATAATAATAATAATAATAATAATAATAATAATAATAATAAAGGTTTAGTTAAAAGCAGCTTTAAATAAAAGGGTCTTTAGCTGGTTTTTGAAAGTGTCCAGACTGTCAATGCTGCGTAAGGATAAAGGAAGACGTAGTGCTGAACAAATTGTTTTGGTTAAGTTCTAATCATTACAACTGGGTTCTATTGGTTATTTAAATAAAATAGGTAACTAAATCATTGTGCTGAACTAACTTTTTGGTTAAGTTCTATTCATTACAATTAGGTTCTATTTTTTAATTAAATAAAATTGGTTTTGCGGTTGGAATTAAATATTTTTTTAATTTCACTCTTTAACTAATATATTACATTTTAGATGGTTTCATTTGATGATATTTAGTGTTCCAAAAAATCTTTTTTTTTCAGTGTATAAATAACTTTGTGCTGCAACGTTGACGTTTTATATCTACAAATTAATTCAATTCAATTCAAGTTTATTTATATAGCGCCAAATCACGACAAGAGTCGTCTCAAGGCACTTCACATAATAAAAATTCCAATTCAGGTCAGTTCATTAAGCCAATCAGAAATAATGTTTCCTATATAAGGAACCCAGCAAATTGCATCAAGTCACTGACTAGTGTCAGTGACTATACAGCAATCGTCATGGGGTAAATTACTGAAGCTTGAAGGAGTTCTGTTGTGTGGTAGAGTTGCTAATGCTAGCAGATAGTTTTTTTTCTTCTTCCCCGTGTCCTGTCTGGCTGTGAAGCAAACAGAATTATTGTCTGAATCCTGGTGACAAGCCTTCCAGATTTACTCTCAGGTGGAGCATCAAAGTGTCTGATTTTAATGTCATGCCTGATACTTAAAACATTACTGTTATTGTTTTTGAATGCTTTTTAATTCCGACCAGACACGGAGACAGAGGTGAAAGAGAAAGGAAGAGACGGGTGGGGGGGGGGGGGGGGGGGGGGGGGGGGGTCCACAAAAATTAACAATAATGAACAAGAGTCCGCTTCTAGACCTGCAGAAAGAGAACAAAAACAAAAACAAAAAACTAACAAAAAAATGGGGCACAACAACACTTCAACAAGATCAAGCTATCACTGTGTCAACTTGATGAAGAAATATTATAATCAACATTGTTTAACTGAACAATCGCACGATAATAAATCATAGTGCATTTAGTGGCAATGACAGCCTTAAGACACGTGTTGAACGTGCCCAAGCCTAAACTTTTGAGAGCACCATGTGAGCACCTGTGTGTGTACATGTGCTTGTTTATGTAAGGTTTCTCTATAGGAGCGTGCAATAGAGAGTGTGAGGGGCCACAGATCTGCCCCCTGAAGATATGCAGGAGACGGAGGGAGCTCCAAATGCCAGAGATCCAGGAGCTGCCCCAGAGAACAGGAACCCCAGGGAGACTGCGACCAGAAAAGCCCCTGCCCCCCTCGAGAGGCGCAGAGGATTGCCCCAGGGGCTACAACCAGCAGCCGGCAGAGTCCCGGGAGATATCGGCGGCAAGCCCACAGACTCGCCCGCAGCCTCCCACCCCCTAGCCGGCCGAGCCCAGGACCCAGCAGCCCGGGACCCAGGGTCAACCACCACCACCGGGGACCCAGCAGAGCCCAGGGACCCAGACCCAACCAGGCAGCCACTGGGATTGGTCAGGCAGACGCCAAAAATCTTAAACTCCCTGACCCGGGAGCCACGACCCAGGCAGACCAAGACACCGCACTCCACACCAGGTGTGGCAGGGAGAGGGGAGATGAAGATCTATATCATCAAAAGAAGTCCCAGGAGAAGGGAGGAGTCAAAGGCCCCACCTGACATATACAGTCATACACAAACACAGTCACACACTCCCTCCCTCATGCTCACACATACACATACAACCAAAGATTTACAAAAATGCATGCAGGAAAACCCACTCATGCTCCCCATACACACCCTATTCACTCTGGTCCCAGTACTGCTGCACATGGGGTACAACCCAAGCACCACCTAGACTGTTTCGGTCTCAGCTGCTGATTTCTTCGGACCCATAACAAAAAACTCAAAAACTTTGTCGATATAGTTTTGTAAATTTCCTGAATTTTCTCCACCTACCTCCAGGTTGAGTGAGTTATACTTATTTTTTGCATTGTCATTAGATAGATTAGGCGAAAATGCGTCTTAATTGTTTGTAGATGTTTGTTAACGAGCTGCCATCAGCTTCAAACGCTGCCGTGTATCCGGTGATCAGCCGTCAGCGCATGCTCAGCTCTCTCAACAACTAAATAACTAACCCCCAAATTCCACTACCTCCGCTCCGACACGAACGCCGGAGCAAAATCGGTCCCGTTGTAGTCAATCAGAGCAATTCCACTACTGCGGCCGTGCTTCGGCAGTGCGGCGCCGTGCGCCGCCCTCTGTTCCGGCGTCCGGCAAAAATAGAATCGATCCTATTTTCGCCGGACGCCGGAGCACCTCCGCAGTAAACAGACAGAAATCACAATGGCCCAACAGGAAAAGGACCAAGCACAATTTCCGTTTTCACAATAAATTGATAAACAAAAGGCGTTTTTTGTTTCATATGCACAGGTTTAACAACTTTTAACAACTATCAATGGCGGCTGAAGTTTAAATGCACAAAAGTAAGCCATAAATACAGTTTTTACTATCAAAGTAGTCACACTTTGTTGATCCAAACACTGCTGATCTGTCAACACAAATGATGGGCAGATTAAACAGCTCATGCCGATGCTTCTCCCACACAACGGGTGTTTGGATCTAACTTCCGCGTTTATTGCTCGGACTGTATCGCAAGATCTCGAAAATCCCGCGCATGCTTGTTTGCCCCCTCAGGTCTCCGCACCGGAGCGGAGCCGTTGTAGAGCGGGTACCAGTAAAAATTGAGTTCGGAAGCGAGCGGCTGCGGAAGGCGGGGGCGGACCGGAGTGGAGGTAGTGGAATTTGGGGGTAACAGATAGTTTCAACTAGCCATGATGTTCTCTGCTGACTCCTGGATGCTAAATCAACAACAGGCTTCCCAGACATGAGTCAAGATGGGTGAGTCCATGAATGTTAAGTGACAGTGTGATTTAGATCTGTCAGGATTTTCAAATCCCAGTGTTTCACTTTCTATTTCTATCAAATCAGATCAAATCAAAGATACTTTATTATTCGCAGAGGGAAATTAGTTTCAGTACACACAATTCAGAGATCAGACATACATGGTGTTGAGGATTTACCCTCATGAGGAAATTACTGTGCAGTGATTTTCTCCAAAAGACTGTGCTAAATTGCTCTGAAAAGCATATTAAACATCAGCGCCAGCTGACACTTCGTTTCCCATGATTCCTTGAGCCGGAAGCAATGTGATGACGTCCTCGCCGAATACCAGAAACACGTTCTGCGCATGTGCGGGAGCTCATGGACATTTTTCCCGCAAGGATGAACGCCATAAATTATAGCCAAACGACATCGTCTTTGTCTTTTGCACAGAGTCGTCTGGCTTGAAGACATTTTGCTGCGATTGCTCTGATCAACGCGAGCACGCGGGAGGTCTAAGTGCTGAAGTGGAGCGAGCACGGAACTGCTGAAAGGCCAAGCCACAAGCCATCAGGTCTGCTCAACTGCTCGCTGCCTGGCTGCTGAAGTGTGAGAACACAGAACCTGGCTGGAAAACAGCAGAGGACCATCAAACCGACGGAGAACGCCGATTAAATCAACGGAGAACCGTCAGATCAAACAGTGGGTGACGCCTCGCTGTTCTGGTGATAAGAGTAACTCCTCTCCTTCTCTCTCTCTATCTTCTCCCATTTCCTTTATAGTTCAGAATAAGCAATAAAGCCGCGCTATTGCTTCAAATTATCAGACGAGTTTTTCTCTTTTTCGTACCCAAATACGCCCATCGGGAGTATTCCAAGAGTACGCCGTTCATTGGTCATTGTTTAATATCTTAAAAAGGTTTCTGCTGTGGCCAAGCTGTTAACCTATCAGATATTAATTTATGATTAATCTTTGGTGAAGCTTCATGATCCTTTTGAAATGTTTTGAGTGATTTACGGTCAAGTTACTCTGATTCTAAGTGCTTCGGAAGTTAAAGTGCAAGTTGCCACCCACACTTATACACACAACTTCAGCCAGACAAAGGGGTCAGACATTTTGTATTCAAGACTCCATTTTGAATACATATCCGACCACACACACACAAACACACACCTTGAACACCATTATACACACACATCCTCAATTATATCACATTATTATTATTCATTATTTCATTGTTTATTCATTTGATAAAATAGGTTGGCTAATAAATGTGTTCAATTCAATTAAGTTCCGTCTAAGGTGACTTCTTTGTGTCAGCTGAAAATTTCTGCTCCTAACGATTCCACGAACTTCAGACAGATTGATAAGATTTTGGATTCAATTAATTTTCCCTTTCTAATCAGAATGGGTGGTGCCCCGAAGATATCAAAGAATATCTTAATTAATTAATAAATCGGTAAATATTTCCATATTTACAGAATTTATTGAAGAATCCAAAAAAGTAAGTAAAGCATACAAATTATTCGCTCACCTATAACCCCAACAATGGGCAAGACACATGACAATAATTGGTGACTGAGGTCATTCGCAACCCCTGAGTCGCGCTACCTTAATAGAGATAAGGGGGGTTTACATGAGGAATGGTTCAGGTGGAGGGAAAAAAAAAGGCACTTCAGAGTTACCCTCCACCGGGAGGGCAGCTTTGCTCTGCAAAAAAACACCTCAAACATATTTGCAACAGACTTCAGACAACACAACATAAGTGTCCACCAGGTGGGGTGGTGGGTTGGGACTATCCCTACTTCAGTTCCTGCAGCCACGGTAGAAGCAGTGCATGTCACCTCAGTGTGGATAGGGGGAGGAGCATTGAGGGTTGGAGGGTTGCAGTGACCCTGGAACGTTTCAGCGGCCTTCCCGCAGTTCCGCCCAGGCTGGGATAGAAGACAGAGTTGAGTTGCCATAGCGATGGCACATTCCACATATCTTCTGAGGGGGGAGTTTTCGTTGAAGCCTTGCAGGCTCAAGGGCGCCAGATTCCGATTAGAAATTGTTAAGGGGCCACACAGATTATCTTTGTCTCATTTTGGCTAGTATACTCTAGCCATTTATCATCTCCTATAAAAGATGTGTTGATAAAGTTATATGCAGTTGTACAACTTGTACAAAGTGGATTACATAACTGTACTACATAAAAGTGACACCTATTAAATGAAACGTATGCAGGTACAGAAAATCTTGGCAGCCTAACAATGGGACCATGAAAAAGTATATTGACTCAGGACTGTGTCAAGAATCTCTGCAAAACTTGGAGGACTGTAATTATCTACACAATGTTATAGATGAAAGCAACATTTTGATTTTTGGGAAGTCTTTTAATGCATTTGACTTTTGTGTCATTTTAAAACTTAAGTATTGGGCACCTGTCTTTAGCTGCTAATTTATGCAACTTTGAGTACAAGTTTGAGGGCAAGTGTAGATGTGCGTCCTACCAGGAAATAATGTCAAATGGACTCAGGGAAGATTTACCGTTTGTTATGGTTTTCTGTCTCTATTACAGGATAAAAAGTGTTCAAACTCTGCTATGATCCAACTTTTACACAAATTACTTTACTTTTGTTAACTTAGAATTTGCTTAATCCTAATATTCTTTCCTTTTACCATTGTTTAAATCTTCTTTTGCTTTTCATCTTCTTTTTTAATGTAAATCTAAGGTTTTCTTTGAATCCTCATTGATCTCATTTTGAAGAAACATTCATCGCTAAAAGTGAATGGTACTCTTGTTAATAAAAGCACCGCCATCAGAAAGAGGATAGTTTGTACTTTTCTTTTAAGATTCAAGCATGCTGGCTTACTTTTCTTTCTTTTATTCTTTTCAACTATTAAGCTTGACTTTGCATGGTTCTCACTAGAAACACTGAGAGTTTGCTCTGTGGGAGACACACCTCAGTTCAACATTGTTTTACAGGGTTTATTTTTACATATTTTGAATACAAATCAACTTTTATTTGTGAGGTGCAGTCATATTTCTTTCGTTTTTTCAAACAGTAAATATGTTAAGGATCTGGTTTGAACGATGACAGTTGCATTCTCTATGACCCGTTGGAAAGGTCATTTGGTGTGGGTCATTTGGCATTTGCCCAGTGCAAGACTAGAACCAGAACTTGCAATCATGACATTCCCTCTGGCCTAAACTGCACTTTGTGGATGATGGTTAGCAAAGAGTGACCCAACATCCCCTTTCACCAAAGACAAGCCATCTAAAACTGTTCACTCTGTAGCTGAACCAAAATGTGCATTATTTTCAGATCTGTACTGAGGCAATGTTTCATGTGTCATAAGACTAAGTATAGAGAAAGTGTCTCAGAAGACTTTAAATCTCTGGAGTCAATCCTCCAGAGCTCGGTTTAATGCGGACAGGAGGCCATTTCCAATGTGTTAAACAATGAAAAATAATAATGTGACTATTTGCCCCAGTTATTATTTGTGAACAAAATTGAAGTAGGTTCAGCTAGAGAAATTGATTAGTATTCACCCAAATCTGACACACGCTAAAACGTGTTTGAGCATTCATTACATACTTGGTTTAAAATAGTTAAATAACAGGTATTAGCTCCACCGTTTTTTGTATTTTCCAACTAGCCAAATGATGCCGGACATGAGATCATCACATAAAACCCCTAAAAAGCAGAAATTAAAAACAAATTTCAAACTCCATGTGCTTTCAATCTGTCTTGAAATTCTAAAGAACAATTTGTTCTTTGTGACTCCCAGTCCAAAGCTTTTCACTCTCCACCAGCTCAAATGCCAATAATTCAGCATACTTCCAGTCAAATTTAAACTGCTTTTGTAAGGACAAAAATCCATTAGGCTGCATCTAGACTCCCTTTGATTTACTGGATAAGATCAGCTGCATTAATAAAAATCAGTTAGCATCTTCCACCCTCTTTCATTGTTAAAAAGTTTAGGCAAAGGGCTCACCTCATGGGTGCACCCTGTTGTAATTTTGGAACCAGAAATCAGATCTGTCCTGCTGCATTCCTTCAATTAATATTTAAATTGAGAAAACTAGAGAGGGAGAGAGAGAGAGAGAGAGAGAGAGAGAGAGAGAGAGAGAGAGAGAGAGAGAGAGAGAGAGAGAGAGAGAGATGAAACAACTGTATTTTTTGACATGACAGAGTCAACATAAATTATGCAAATTTTTCATATTTTTTAATAATTTTCATGAGCCAGTATGTACTAAAATGTCTCTTTCCTTGGGTAATGAAATTTCACTCAGACCCTACCACCCTCTGTAGCCAAAATATCACACTTGCAACTTCAGAGTGCCAGTTTGGTCCTGGTTGGACTTAGTAAAAATAGAGCTGTGGTCTGCTCCCAGCACATTCTGCATAGATCATGCTAATTTGTTCGATTTAGTGATGAATCACTCCTGTGGACATTAATGAAGGCTGAGGAGACATTTCAGCTGTTAAATTAAGGTGGTAAATAGACAAACACACAGCAAGGAGATACATTTCACTTTTGGTTGCATGAACAAAACACTAGGGGGTGCTGAAAGCAAACCAAAACTGCTTAGTTTCCATTTAAAAAGGATTAGTTCATTCCTGACAAAAATAATGCTTTGAAGTTGAATGTTTTTATGTCTGTTAACTGGATCAAGTTCTAACTCACCGGCGGCTTTAATTACCAGGTAACGGAACATTTATGATTTTGAATTATGGAAATTACCCTTGATTTAAAAGGGGAAAATATTCTTGCTTTGACCAGACAGTCCTCAATGCATAAACTGAATGGAATAAATTGTTTCTTAAGCTAAAACAAATATAGCTTCTTCCCGTTTGGTCTCTGATTTTTGACTTGAATTTATGCCAGTATTTCACACTTTGAATTAAATAGTTATTTTTTATTTTGGCTACATGTCTAGATAACAGTTTTTATGTGAAATACTCTCACAGGATTTTCTGATGGGTGGTTTGTAGTTATTAAAAATTTCTATACTGAAGGCACGTAAGCAAGAGCAGAAGAATACGCCTGAAATAAAAGAAAAGCTATCGAATCATTTCATGCTTCAGTGGTGCTATCTTCTCCAACAAAACCTGACCTTTCACGGTGGAGACTAACTTTTGTGTCACAACGAAAAATAGGCAGCACCCATTGATATTCAATATTTGTTTCAAACCATGTAATGCAAAATATCTTCCCTTCTAAAGACAATTACCAATTTCTGTTAAAATAAATGAATAGCCTATTATAATATTAAAAACCAAACACGCAGGGAACATGAGGACTTATGTGATGTTTTATTTCTATAATTTCATACAAATAAAATAATGACAATTAAAAATAAACATGATGAACTCTAAATCCATGCTTTCGTTCTTTTTAAACACAGAAACAGTTTTGTTTACCTGTTTTGTAGCTACAGTTTCGCCGACGGCTGCCGGCTTCTTCAGGCTGACGCTGATGGTGGCGCGTCACTTCCTTCTCCGTTTATCTGCGGGCAGCAGAGGACGTTGTCGCCCTCTACTGCCCGCTCTCCCCTCTCCGACGATGCAGTCCCATGCGTGGTCCAGCGTGTAAACTCCGTCATCCCTGTTCATGGTCCCACATCCACGTCTCCTTATCTCGATTTCTTCCTTGATCCATCTTTTGTATTTTTGTTGTTCGGT
This sequence comes from Nothobranchius kuhntae, assembly GCA_006942095.1. NCBI lineage: Eukaryota > Metazoa > Chordata > Actinopteri > Cyprinodontiformes > Nothobranchiidae > Nothobranchius > Nothobranchius kuhntae. Next base: position 998,959 of record SSNQ01000229.1, on the reverse strand, counting down.
GGTTATGATCCGTGTGTTGTCCCAGTCCATTATATGGTTTTCTCTTAAGCAATGATCTGTTACGGCTGACTTTTTTATTGTACTTTCTGCTTCTTCTTTTGCTGCTCTTGTGTGTTTACGATTTGCCTCTTTCTCACACTCCTTTCTGTGTTCTATTGTCCGTGTATTGAGTTGGCGTCCGGTTTCTCCTATGTATGTTTTATTGCATATTTTGCATGGGATTTCGTAGATGACTCCACATTTTTGTCCAGCTGATATTTTGTCTTTTGGGTGTACTAGTCTGTTTCTAACTGTTGTGTATGGCTTTGTTGGTGTGTTTATGTTGTGTTTTTTCATTGTTGCTCTTATTTTTTCCGTTATGCCTCTGATGTATGGTAGGGTTATCACCGGTTTTGGATCTTGTCTTTCTGGGTTTCTGGTTCTTTTTTTGGGTTGTTCTTTGCTTTCTGTTTTTGTTTGTTGTTTTCCTTTGTTTATCGCCCATGTCGGGTATCTGCAGGTCTTTAAAGCGTGTTGTATGTGTTTGTCTTCTTGTTTACGGTCTCTCTCTTCTGTTATTATGTTTGCTCGGTGATATAATGTTCTGATTACTGACATTTTGATATTGGTCTGTTGTTAGTTTACATGCTGGACCACGCATGGGACTGCATTGTCGGAGAGGGGAGAGCGGGCAGTAGAGGGCGACAACGTCCTCTGCTGCCCGCAGATAAACGGAGAAGGAAGTGACGCGCCACCATCAGCGTCAGCCTGAAGAAGCCGGCAGCCGTCGGCGAAACTGTAGCTACAAAACAGGTAAACAAAACTGTTTATGTGTTTAAAAAGAATGAAAGCATGGAATTAGAAAGACACAGCAAGAACACACCTAAGATGAACTCTAAAATTACACAAAATGACTAATAGGAAATCTCATTGTGTGGCAGATCTGTGTGCAAATAATCAATAACTAATAATCAATGGCTAATTTACTTGGCACAAAAAATTCTTTGCTGCATGAGCTTGGCTGCAGTTGTCCCTTTGAGTTTGTTTTTTACCTTGGTGATATAACTACTGAGTTAATAATTCTCTGCACATTCTGAAGAGGCTTGTTTACTTGCATTGTTGTCATCCTCAGCTTGTGCTAATCTGAGAATGGGTCGAGAATGCACTTCTTCCTCCAGCTTCTTCTGTGGGATCCCAAGTTGTTCCCAGGCCAGCTTGTAGATTGGGGGGGTTGGGGGGGGTACAAACATGTCCTTGTTTGCCCTGTAGTCTCTTACCAGAAGGATAAGATGGGTTCTCCTGAAGAGAAGCAGGTCTACTTCAAGTTCCTCCCTGATGTCAAAGCTTCTCACACTCTAAGGCCGAGCCTCAGCGCTCTACTGAGGGAATTCATTTTGGTTGTCTGTATTCATGATCTTATCTTTTCTGTCATTACCCAGAGATCATGACTGTGGGTCAGTGTTGGAACGGAGATTGACTGTCAAATCAAATCATTAGCCTTCTGGCTTAGCCTCCTTTTCACCTCAAAAGACCGATTTGGCATCCACATTCACACAGATGCAACCCAAATCCACCTTTCCATCTCCAAAACCCCAGGACGTCTCCCTCAAGCCCAGGGGCGCCTCCAGAAAATTTAGATAGGGGTGGCCAAAGAAATGTTTTGGGTGGCACACCAAATTGATCCTTGTGGTAACCCTGTGAGAGTTTAGCCTGTGGCGATATATTGCATTGCTGCTTTATTTGTTTTTATTAAAAGAAAAAAAAAACATTATGTATCCAAAACATTAAACTTACATTTATCACAAACATTAAAAAAATTTAAGTTATTTAAACTGTTATTTAAGTTTTATTTTAAAATGTTTTTTCTTAGTTTAATTCACCTCTTGATGTATTCACAAAAAACTATGAAGATAAAAACTTATTTGGGTGAGCAGCAGAAAGATATGTATTTTTTTTCCATTCTAATTATTTCTTTACTGAGTAATTGTATTCGTTTCATTTTGTTTTTACAATTATGTCTTGAATAAATAAGATCAATGTATGGTTTGAGTGAACATTAATATGATTTATTAAACCTTACTTTTCCTGGGGGGAGGACAGCAATTTTCTAAGGGTGGCAATTGCTGCCCCTGGCCATCCCATGGGGACGCCATTGCTCAAGCCGCATCACGTTGTTTACTAACCGATTCTTTGTCGAGCATGAAATGTTAAATTATATAATCTTGAAATCTAAATATTATTGAAAAATAACTAGGTTTATTTTGCAGTGCTCCAAGCTAATCAACTTTAATTACAAGCAATTAAATATTTTGTGATCAGAGGAAAATGGTTTAAACTCCATGGTTTCCCATTTTGTCCTAATCAATATCTGTGTCATCTCCTGGCCAAACGAATTTGGGGTCCTTATCCTAGCACATGTTGAACTTTGGAAATATTTTTAAAATGAGAATGTTTGGCAAAAATAAGAGCTATTTTAGACCTAAAACATTAATATGTAAAGCTCAAGAAGATACAAAGAACCTACTCTGAGCTCACACAACAGACGTTCTATTGTGCAGCACCGCTCAGCAATCAAAGATGACAAATGCTCTGAGGAAAATTGCTCAGTGTGTGTGTGTGTGTGTGTGTGTGTGTGCTAACTTTGGCACAGTAGCCACTGTTAGCACAGCTGTCCAATTCATAGAGACACATGGGATGGGACACAGGTGTCACATCATCAGCAGACCACATCCATAATTACTGGACTGTGTTTACCTCGTTGGAAGTGGATGTAGTCTCAGATAATTTGGTTTTAGCAGTTTTTGTGGCCATGAATGTGTTTGCATGTAATTTTCTGTGTGAGAAAAAAAAACACAATTGGCCGTCATTTACTCGTTTACTGGGGTACTAGCTGAGTGGAAATGGTGCCACTTAAGTCATTTAATTAATTACTTATTCTTATGATTCTTCTTCCGGCTCTTGGAGGGTGCAGACGCTTTTTTCCTCCTCTCCTCCATATCTTATCCTCAAGGCCTTTGTCTGTCTTTGTGCTGGGTGCACGGCTGCTTCTGCATTTTTCTGGAAACTGGAATTTGAAATTCACTTAAATGGATCTCATCAGTTGGTCTCTCAACGCGATTGATAACATTTTTTCAACGATGAGAACAGGAGAAGGGCCCCGCCGGGACAGACCCAGTTGGACACATCATGGACTCCTGGAAACGGTGGAACTTGATTTGTTTATCTCAGCTGTCTGTGGAGGACTCTGAAGATGTGTGGATATCCGTGGTGTTGGTGTCAGGTTCCCTGCTCATTGGTCTTGGAGGCTACCTGGCTTACCGGAAAATTACGAGCTGTCGAGGAATATTGGCCTGATCCTGGAGCTCAAAGATGGTTTACACCGCGCTGTGAATTCACAGACTCAAATAATTGTCTAGATGAATCGTAAGCTTGGGGCTTTGGCAGAGATTCATTCTTTGGCACAAAAGATGGATGCCATCAAGGAGCGAGTGGACGAATTAGCACGGCTTGGGATAGATTAATGTCCATTATTGGCATTTTGAGAGGTTGAGGACCAGCAAAATTTGTAAGACAGAGAGGAAATAATCTCTATTTGGCCCCTTAACAATTTCTAATCGGAATCTGGCACCCTTGAGCCAGCAAGGCTCCAACGAAAACTCCACCCTCAGAAGATATGTGGAATGTGCCGTTGCTACGGCAACTCAACTTTTTTCCCCTTTCCCAGCTAGCGATGGGTACCGAATCCAGTACTTTTTTTTTTTTTTTT
>SSNQ01000229.1:942752-973284 GCA_006942095.1 Nothobranchius kuhntae | reverse complement strand
CACACACACACACACACGCACACACACGCACACACACGCACACACATGCACACGCACACACACAACATATATACCAAGTAATGTTTCTATGGTGACATTGTGATTTCTTAGTAAATATTCTATTTGGTGAGAGATAAACTTTATTGTATTTATCCTAGTGGATCTATACTTAAACGGGTAAACTAGTAGTAGCACATTCATTATGGGAAGTAAAATGTTATTATAAGGAGAGGGAGAATGTTTGTTAGCAACAGTGTTCAAGCCGATGGCTCCATGAGCCACAGCTCAGCAGAACATCGTTGTAGCACCTTCTGGGGAGAAAAACACTTAGAGAAAAAATAAAGTTAACAGAGAAAAAACAATTATTAAAATAAAGTTAATAATAAAATAAAGTTCATAAAGTAGAAGCTACACAATGTCACTTTAAAAAATAATTGCTAAACATGTCTGAAATAACATGAAATAACTATAATAATTATAATATTTTAAAGCATCAAAGCATCTCATTTAGAAAATGTGATCCAATTTTTGACAAAAAAATATAAGCGCATAAGTTTATAATAATATTTTTATAAAACTAGAGCACTGCAGGATACTTCCATATAATTTAACGGATGTGTGAAAGTATGACACACTTTTGTGCGCATTTGTTTTCCTGTTATATACTAATATTACATACGTTATCAGTTTGTTTATATTTAGACAAAACATAGAAAATATTGTATAATGCACATAATAAACTGAATACATTAGACAGGAAATCTGGAAGCGAGAATGATCTGTTCCAAAAGTGTGAGATCATTAAAATTCAAATCCTTAAGAGAAAAAATAGCAAACATCTTTAGATTTAGACTAGTGGCAGAGAAATAAAATGGCAATATCATAATTATCCCAGAGTCAGTGGAGTCAGCTAATTACTGGCTCCCTTGAGGTTCAGAGGTGCTATCCTGGTATTCAGATCATTACTTATGGGGTATACGCAACCACTCTCCATCATAGCCAGTAAAACCATAGACTTATTTATTAGTGCTGCTCCAGACTCTGACTGTATCTCCAGAGGGTAATCAGGAGCTAAGATTTGTCACGGAAAGATAGTCCTCAGGGCAAAATGTGTCCACTGTGTTATCATCATTATAGACCGTTGCCCTTGTGCGTCTTTTTATGAACGTGTCTCTTGAGGCCTTTGATGAAGCATAAGTTACAACGAAGCATGGGGAAAGTCTGTTAGAAAATTGGAATGATCATGTAAAATACTGTAATAATTCAGGTGAAGCAATTTTATTAGGGATTGTTTCATGTTTTAAACTGGGACCAATTGCGGTTAATTACACTTACAACTAGAAAAATGTGCATTTCTTGCAGAAATGCTGTTTGAATGCTGCATAGCTGACACTATAAGCTGTAGCTGCTGAACAGCTGAACTGAAGCTGAAACTAAGCAAAACTGTCAAAATGAGCCGAATGTATTGAAAGATGTAGAAGCAAAAGGCACCAACAAGCAAATAAAGCACAAAAAGTAAGCGAAGAATGGAGAAAAATTATCTTAAATAGCAAAAAACTTAAGTCTGTAAACATTATATAAAAATCTGGACAGCTAAAATGTCTAAACACCTGTTATTTCAGTAGGACTAGTTTAACAGTTTAATTTTTACATTTAGCGGAACTGTGGGATTAGCATCATATGCTGAATTAAGAAACTGATTGCTGAAGCTGCTGAATAGTTGAAGTGAAGCTGAAACTAAGCTAAACTGTCAAAATGAGCTGAATGTATTTAAAGATTTAGAAGGAAAAATAGTGAACAAGTGTAATGAAGTCCAAAAAGTAGGTGAAGACTGTAGAATAAAATCCTAAACAGTAGCAAACTGAAATGGCTGAACATACTGTAGTTTTAAAAAACCTGACAGCTGAAATGTTTAAATATCTGTTATTTGAGTAGGACTAGTTGAACCACAATATATATAATATATATATATATATATATATATATATATATATATATATATATATATATATATATATATATATATATTGGCTTATAAACTGTATAATTAGGTCTTTACAAATGCAGTCTTTCTATTTCTGTGCATTTTTTGACATGTTTGTGTGAACTTGATTAAATCTAGAATCTAGGGGTGTGTCCGAATCCACAGGAAGGATGCTTGTAAGAGTGCATTTTGAGGTTGATGACGTCACAGCGCAGCAACGAGTACTGTCCGAATTCCAAGAATACTCATTTTCGCGTCCTCAAATGCGGCCTCGCTCCGCCTACATTTCGAGGACGGGTCTGTTGTATCCTCACAGAACAAGGCTATGCACATTTAAAACACTTCAATGCTATTTTATTAAAAAGCCTGCTTTTTAAAACGTTTTACCCCCATTTGAAGCAAAAGAAGTTCTAAGGTCCAATTTACATTAGAAAACATCCTACTGCATTTAACATTTATAATGCATTTGGTTTATATTAATTACCTACATCAGTGGTTCCCAAACTTATTTAGCCGCGCACCCCCTTCTATGTCCCGACCATGTCGACACAACCCCCAGCCCCCACATCAGGGCATGGCTATATATATATATATATATAGGCTAAATCGCCCGGGGTAGGCTAAATCCATTTTACAGTATTTATACTGGACTACGTTTTCCGCCTTACGACGTGAAAAATGGTCCCACACCTTTGACATTTTCTGTCTTTTTCGCACTCCACCGGGGTCCAAGTTGTTAAGAGAAAGTTAAGTTATATTCGCTACTCGCGTGTGCATTCAGTCCAGTGGGCATGTGCGTCACTTATTTCGGTCCGGGTGAAACATGACTCCGGGCGATTGCAAAGCCATGAATTAATTAAATATGAATTAAACGAATCCTCGAGGCAGAGAATTTGACTCGAGGATTTTTTGTACTCGAATTATTCGAGGTACTCGAGGAATCGTTTCAGCTCTATGTAGCTCCTTAATATTCCTGCTCGATTTTCGCTAGCTTTAGCATTTTTCCTTTGCGTGTAGCTGCCGCCACGGCTGTGACGGGACCTACGGGCCACCGTAGAGTTGAAGGCTAGACTGTCTGAATTCAGAGTAGCTGACACTTCCGGTTTTAGCTGTCTTCAAGGACCCGGCCTTGCTAGACTGGCGAGGACCCGTACTCATAAGCATCCTTCCTGTGGATTCGGACACACCCTAGGCCTAAAAACGTCTTAGTGCTGCCCCCTGTCGCAGAACAGTGGCTGCTGCATTTAAATTTTGTGATTGACTGGGGCTGGAACAATTTCATGTCATCGGTACAGTCTCCTTCCACTCCCCCTCCCTCCCAGGATGGAAATTCCCCACACTTGGCCATGCCACTCTCTGCCTCCTGGCAACGCCCACTTTCATGACATTTTTCAAATTTTGACTAGGGGTGGGGTTACATTTTCTGATGGTGTGCAGTCCCTCTTTAAGCAGCTGATTAGCAGGATTTGTTCCCTAATCCCTCTGCAGATGTGCCGTGTGCACCTGAACCCATTTCAAACACACAAGGCGTAATAAATCAATACTGTTGCATACTTGCTGTTATTTACTATGAACTCCCCCCTCAACAGCTGCACTCAATGCATGAATATGGTGGAGGGTAAGGTCAGTACAGCTCTTTCCTTCCAGTGCATAATATTGACAGGAAAATGTCAACCATGCCATTCAGTCATCTAGCTAGCAATCATTTAGTAATCATCCCTCTTCAATGCCTGGCATAGGCAGAAGGGAAGGAGGATGGAGAGCAACAAAGGGACAGGAAAAGAGGGAGACTGTATGTCACTAAAGCAATAAATGGAATGATAGTGCGAAGAAAAGAAGACAGAAAGGGTGTGAGTAACAACCTGCCTTTGGTAGCTGAAACATGGATATCTTGGACAGGAGACAATAAGCCCAGATGGTAACTCTTAGTTTGTTAACTTGATGGATATTTCACCTTCAATATCAAGACTGGGAAAAACTACTAGATTCTCCTCATTATTTACAGCAGTTTCTTTTTTTTTCTTTTATCTTGAGTCCCCGTTGACTGTTTAGAGATTTTATGGAGAATTGTTTCAATTAAATTGAGTAGAAATTGTTTTATTTCTTGTCTCCATGAAAATTAAAGCTTTATACCAGCAACTTTAAAGGGGGGATTTTTTTGCATGCAGAGAACTGTGAGTAATAGTTGCTTAAATGTGGACTAACAGACTCAATGCTAATCTCTTGGACAGATACTTGATTCTTTTCATAATGTCTCTTATCACCTACATATATGCAGATGATATTCAGCTATACTGCTCCTTTAAGGATTCTGAGTTCTACAAACTGTCTGAATTACTAGAGTGTCTATCAGCTATCACCAGCTGGCTAGAAGATAACTTCCTTCAGTTAAATTCTGAAAAGACTGAATGTCTGATCATTGCCCCTGAGAGCATGGTTCCCCTGATTAGTCTAAAACTTGGTCATTTCCTCTTTTGACATGACAAACTTAAGGAATTTGGGTGTTATTTTTCACCAATCAATGTCTCTTGAAGGTCACTCAAAAACGTTGGTCCAACACTGTTTTCATCATTTAAGAAATATCTCCAAACTGCAAAGGTTGGTGTCAAAACATGAACTTGAAATGGTTATCCATGCCTTTATCTCCTCCCGTCTAGATTATTGTAACACACTTTTCACACGTTTAAACAAAATAGCCCTTGACCGCCTTCAGTTAGTCCAGAACTCTGCAGCGAGGCTCCTAACTGGAGCAAAATGAATAGCTCACATCACTCCTATGCTAATGTCTCTGCACTGGTTACCCGTTAACTTTAGAGTTCATTTTAGAATCATGATTATAACTTTCAATGTTCTACATGGTCAAGCTCCTCCCTGTATTACTGAACTGTTAAAGCCTTATGCTCCAACCCGAGCCCTCAGGTCCACATACCAGAACCTTCTAGAAGTTCCAAAGACCAGATATAAAAGTCAGGGTGATGCTCCTTCCAGACTGTTGCACTCCGACTCTGGAAGGTTCTTCCTTTATCCTTACACAGCACTGACAGTCTGGACACTTTTACAAAGCAGCTGAAGACCCTTTTATTTAAAGCTGCTTTTACCTAACCCTTTTATTTTCTTATTTTTAACTCAAATTTTTAATCTTTCATCTGTTTATGAAAATTTATAATTTCACGACTTTCATTTTTTCTAATGTTAATCTGATTCTGTTTTGAGAGGATTTTGATTTTATGATGTTAATCTATTTATGATTTTATGACTTTGTTTTATTTTGTTTCAATCTATGTAAAGCACTTTGTGAATCTATGTCTGTGATAAGTGCTTTATAAATAAAATGTACTTACTTACTTACATGTGAAGGGGGTCCACTTTTTCTAATGTGTTTTAGCCATTAGGTAGAAACAGAACCACAGTATCAAAAGCAGATTCAATTTAATTAGTTGGAGGATTCAGAAGACGACAAAGATTTAATTATAATCATATTTCCGCAGGTATCCAATGTCAGAAGGTCAGATTCAATTTGCCGCCAGTTTTCCAGCTGATTACATTGCAACGCATATCAGTTCCAGCATTGAAGGAAATAACATACCCGGATATTACCCGTATGAGGATATTCCCCGTATGATGAATGTGCACAAGTGTGCAGGCTTCTGATAAACTAAGGAGGAAGTGGAGGGGATCTCACTGCCAAGGGGCAATAGCGATGTAAAACACCAAGCGTTCAAAAACATCTGGAAGTTCTTACCCACAGTAACTTTACTCAAAATGATGCCAGCATCTTTCCTGGACTGTTTTGTGTGTTTTCCTGCAGATAGCTGATAAGATGAAAGATGCAGAAATAAAGTTTGTGCACACTCTTTTAATTGTATTATTTGTACCAAAAACGAACATAACTGTGATACAAAATAATAAATGATTTTAGGAGTAAAGGTAAAGTTAAAGTCCCATTAGTCATCACACACTGGTGAAATTATCTTTGCTTGGAAACTATTAGGTGGTTTAACCCCCAGTTGAACCCTTTAATGCTGAGTGTCAAGCGGGGAGGCATTGAGATTGTCTCAGTCTCAGGGTGGTGTAACGTGATGAAGGAACCATTTCTCCCCTCTAACAGCTGTTCTGTTTGACACAGTGTCAGTGTGCATGAAACAGCCTCAAGGTCATGCATTCACTTCTAATGTTTACATTCCAGCAGTGAAGACAGAAGAATGAAGAATGAACTCTTTTCTTTTAATTAATCAAAGAACTCTATTTTAATAAAGCTAATCAAAACAACTGTTAGTCAATAATAACCATGTGACTGATCTGTGAAATCACAATGTTATGATTAATGTTTAATAAGGAAATGACGTATTGTAGCCACTAGTCACCTGATACGCAAGATAAATAATCATGACACATTCAGGTCGCAAATCCAATCAGAACCTTCACTCTGAAGCGTGGCAGCTGTTTAATCTGTCAGCTGTGATTCGTCCAGAATCATAAACATCGAGATTAATAAGTCAGAACAACGCCATTTTGAGCTCAGTATTCAGCCAGCTCTCAAGATCCTCTGAAGTTCATCATTGCTAAGGGGAGTACTGACCGGCCATCTGTACTTTTTAATTTTAAGCTGAGAACTGCCAAGCTGGGAAATCCTGTCATTGTTATCGAAAAACAGCGGTTCCTTCAGAATAAAAGCTGAACTCGCTGACCCAAAGGGGGGTCCCTTTGACGCTGTGAAACACCTGCTGCTGTTACCTGGAGACTATCCAAAGACTGGTTTGTCATGCTGAGGACGCTGTTTCATCAGCTCCAGTACCATTGGAAGGTTGTGAACCTTGCAGCCTGATCTAAGACGGAAGTCCCCTGACGGGTAATGTAGAACGGCACAGATAGCGTCTCATGTGTTTTCTGACCAAGGTTCAATCGTTGATCAGTTAGGAGCAAAACATCATCTCCCACTCAGACTCGCTTCTCCAGAACGGAGGTTCTGAACTGACATCGCACTAACACACACTCCATCTCACATTCCATTCCATTCGCATCCATCACTAGAGAGTTAGTCTTGTTAAACTGTTCAAAATCATTTAGATAATAACTTTTGATCAAACGTTTGGAGGTCTCTCTCTCTTCTAGTCTCTCAGTTCATGCAAAGTGTATTAAATTTTCCTGTAATAAAAAGAACCACTCTTCTGATTTTAAAAGCCCAGTGTCCAGAGATGGGGTCCATACTAGATATGGATCATTAATATCTCTGGCCATTAATTAAAATGTATTTCTCTTTATAATCCATTACAGTGGACACTCATACCAGTAGCTAAACCCTTAAATACAAATTCAAATCAATCAATCAAAACTTTCTTTATATAGCCTATGTCATGCAAGGTAATGGAATGTGCTGCACAATAAGGCAATACACAAGAACGAGGTATAGATAAAAAGAAAAGAAACTTGTAAACACCAGTATAATTTAAAATCACATTTATACACAGTGTTGCCAACTTAGCGAATTTGTCACCGTTTCTAACGCCTTTTCAGACCCCCTTAACGACATTTTTTTTCACAAAAGCGCCTAGCGACAAATCTGGTGACATTTCTGACCCCTCTCAGCTACTTTGACTACAACTTTGTAGCCGACTTTACCTGCAGATTAGAGAGGCATCTGAAGCGACAGGACCGTCCTTCCTTCCAGAGGATCAGAAAGAAAATGATCTGCGCATGTGCTTGCAGCATGATCACGCTACCCCCATTGGCCAATCAAACCTTTTGTGGGTTTTCACAAGTCTTTGGCTGTGTCCGAATCCAGGGGTAGGATGCTTGTGAGTGCGCATTTTGAGGTCGATGACGTCAAAGTGCAGCGACGAGTACTGTCCGAATTCCAAGTATCCTCATTCTCGCGTCCTCAAACGCATCCTCGCTCCACCCACATTTCGAGGATGGGTCTGATGGATCCTCACAGGAGCAAGGGTATCCCAGCATGCTTTGCGCGCCGGCCGCTGGACTCGACACTCGCAACAATGGCGGACGGAGCGGGACAGCAGTACAGCTTAAAATGTAAGTTAGTTAAAAAAAATAGCGGTCAAAAAAATAAAATACGTGTTTGGGCACTTTTGGTTTGTTTTTATATATAAGATCTAATACCGCAAATTGTTTTTGTTCATGTAATTTAAGGCTAAAACATGCCCCACCGAAAACCAGCTTGAATGTTTAATAGGAAAAAAAAACCACCGTAAACTAGCTTGATCCCAGCAGGTTTTTTAAAAGAAAATAGCGGTAGAAAACTAAGCTGAACGCGGTTCTGTTTATAGACATTTTTCGTTTGTATAAGTACATTTTAAGCAGAAATCAGCGAGAACGAGTTTGTATGGTGGTCCCGTCATAATTCCCGTGTGTGTGTGTGTTTATTTAGCGAATAAAGCTTCTCATCATTTGTTTTAAGGTTAACACCCCACCATAAACTTGCTTGAAAGTCTAATAGGAAATAACTCACCGTAAAAGAGCTTGCATCTTATGTAATCATGTAATGAACGCCAAAAATAACGAAAACTAAGTTTAATGTTTATTTAAGTTAATTTTTAAGAAACCACATTACTGATTTAATGTTTTTAATTTCATTTTAGGCGGAAAAAACACAGAACACAATTTTCATCTCCCATGTTGATAAATTAAAATATTGTTTATTGCATGTTTTATCAACTATGATTTATAATCTGACTTTGTTCTTCTATTCCTCTCTATTCTCATCCAGAACCAGTACCTTTAAGGAGCATCTGTAATTTCATTATGCCCACAGTGTTCTCTGTTGTTAAATGACAATAAAGCCTTGTAATTCTAATTCCCTTTGTCTGTAGGACTGCAAGTATCCAGGGTCAGGAGAGGGAGTCAGCGGAAAGCCCACTGCTGAAACCTGGCCCTGGTTTGTCCCCATGGACGAGGTGTTGGGACAGAGGCCTTCCACTATGCCTCCTGTCCTTATTGCTTCCATTCCCGAGGACACTCCAGGGCCAAGTGCAGCAGTGGGTGAGACAGAGGACAGGGAGAGTGGTGGAAGGAAGCCGGACTCCTCATCAGGGAGAAAAAGGAGAAGGGCTGATGAGCTCCTTGACCTGATCAGGGAGGACATGAGACAACAGAGGGAAGCGGAGGAGAGAAAGAAGGATGGACAGATTTTTAGCATTGATGGAAAGGATATATATATTATCTTTTAGGTCAATATATAGCACTGAATCACAACAGAAGAAGACATCTCAAGGCACTTGAAACTACAACAGAAAATTAGTTTTAATTCAATCATACATACATTCCTATCAATTTAATATTTTGTGTTTGAGTTCCATTCTCTTCAGACAAAATATAATTATTCCTTCCATTTTTTTGTGCCATCTTTCCTTGATGTTTTAAAGGCTGCTGTTTTGTATTCTATGGGGTTTTTATTTTTAATAAAGTATTAAAAAAGAAATTAAATATTTTTTTTAATAAAATCACGTGGGTTTTATTTGATTTACTCTACAAGACTGGTGATGTCATGACGCAAACCAGATGACGTCATTGTGTCGTATACAAATTAGCACGTGACATCATTTGGCGACATCTAGTGACTTTTGGGGGGAACTTCAGCTACTTTCAGTCAAAAACAGTTGGCAACACTGTTTGTACATAACAGCCCATATACTTTTATACAACCATTCAAACATGCACAGACACTTCATAACAGACCACCATAGCCAGACACATACAGCACTTGCATGCAAAACAATTCCCATCTTAAAATAAATCCTGTTGCCCAAATGCTGAACAGAAAACATAACTCAAAGATAAAAAAGGCCATCCAGAATCACAAAACAGTCACAAAACAATTCCCATAAAAATGTTAAAGCATAAAATCATTAACAACTAGATAAATTGCATTTCTTGCAGAAATGCTGTTTGAATGCTGGATAGCTTAAACTGTTAGCTGAATCAACTTAATAGCTGAACTGAAGCTGAAAGTAAGCAAAACTGTCAAAATGAGCTGAATGTGTTGAAAGATGTAGAAGCAAAAATCACTACCAAGCAAAAACAGCACAAAACGTAAGTGAAGAATGGAGAAAAATAATCCTAAATAGCAAAAAACTGAAATCTGTTAACACTGTATAAACATCTGGACAGCTAAAATGTCTAAACACCTGTTATTTCAGTTGGAAAAGTCTAACAGTTTAATCTTTACATTTAGCTGAACTGTGAAATTAGCAGCTTATGCTAAATTTGGTAACTGATTGCTGAAGTTGTTGAATAGCTGAAGTGAAGCTGAAACTAAGCTAAACTGGCAACTGAGCTGAATGTAGTGAAAGATGTGAAAGCAAAAAGTACCAACAAGCAAATAAAGCACAAAAGTAAGTGAAGAATCAAAACTAATCCTAAACAGCAGAAAACTGAAATCACCAACAAGTGTAATAAAGCTCAGAAAATAGGTGAAGAATGGACAAATCTTAATTTGAGTTTGTCTGTGTGGCCTTCGATTAAAAACTCGAAATTCAAAAACTCGAAATTTGAAATGTTAAACAGTTGGCGTTTGAATGAGAATAGTTAAATGGGTACATTTTTACAATTGGCTGAACTGTGAATTTAGAAACATTTGCTGATATCTGAAATTGATAGATTAACATACGTGTGTTCAGACTTGATATGGGATGGATGAATGGTTGGATGAATGAAATGATGTATGGGTTGTTGGATGGATGTTAGATGGATGGATGATGGATGGATGGATGGATGGATGGATGGATGGATGGATGGATGGATGGAAGCATGGATTGATTTATATGTGGATGGATGGATTCCTTAGGCTAAACCGATCGATTTGATGTCTCATGCGTGGGTGTGTAAGTCCATTTAGCCAGAAGATGATTGACCTCTCTCAACCAACCAGGGAGCTGGGAGGGAGCGGGGCACTTTCCCACCTTCTGACGGTCAATCAAACTTGTTTCTAGTTTTAAGTACAGATAGTTCAAAAAGATCAAACACAGAGGTCTGTTATTGGCTCAATATTCAGCTTTTTATATTAATTCCTATGAGACTTGGTTAAAGTAATTTGTAGTTTCTTGTGTTGCCATGGTAACAGATGACAGGAGTCTGCATTAAAAAAGCAATGTACAATGTCACATGACTCTTTTAAACTTTGAATAACATTTCTATTTTACAGTATGTTGATACAGTTGTGTTTAAAATATTATTAAATGTTGTTGCTAAGCATGTTGCCATGGTAACACAGAACACAATATCAAGTTATTACAAGACTCCTAGGACCAAGCAGGTTGAACTAATGTATCATATGTGTGGGTGCATATTTCCTTTTAGGCAGAAGACGATTGAAAACTCTCGGCCAATGAGACAGCAGCGAAGGAGGATGGGGTGGTTCCTGCCTTCTGACTAGTGTTAAAATGTCAGCTTTGCTGCTAGTTTTAAGTGTATAGAGCTCAGAAAGATAAGAAACAGCAGTATGTTATAGGCTCAATATTAGGCTTTTCACATTCATTTAAATTAGACTTGTTTGGGGATATCCTTATGCACTTGTGTTACCATGATAACATATAACGCATTTAAAATTCAATACAAGATTCCTCAGACCAAGCTGGTCGATTTGATGTATCATATGTGTGGGTGCTCGATCCTGCTTGGACAGAAAATGGTTGAATATTCTCAACCAATCAGAGAGCAGCTCTGTTTTCCCGCCTTTTCCCCCGGCTGTTGGAGGCCTGCAGCTGTACTCCTGGTAATGAGAAGCTTTTAAATCTGTCCTTCAGAAGTGAAATTGGACCTGTCAAACTTCTCATCGCCATTCGAAATGTACTGCACCGATTTGAAAATCTCAAAAAGAGTGGGCGGCAGAAGGCTTTGATGGTCATGCATGTGGAGTTTTGTGTGCCTACCACAAATGTTCTAGAAGATATGAGGAGAACATTTCAGCTGTCTGTCGGCCACAAGTGCCTTTTTTAAAAGGGGTTTAAAGGGATGAAAGCTGGCACAGTCCTCCTTCTGGGGATTGTAGCACAAAAAATGTAATACCAACAGCAAAGTATTGAAGACATCACTTTGAAGCTGACAAAAAAAACCTACTGAATTTGAGAAAATCATTAGTGTACTATAAAAGTTGTGGTCGGTGTAAATTTTTGTTTCAAGATTTCATATATCATGCATTTAACAGAGCTCAGCTACTCAAATGTCATTTCAGACCTCTGAAATGTCACATCGCCATTCAAACACTGCTGCACCTATTGGAAAAATTCAAAAGTGTGAGCGGCAGAAGGCTTTGGTGGTTATCTGTGTGAATTTTTATGTACCTACCATGAATTGTCTAGAACAGGGGTGTCAATCATACGGCCCACGGGCCAGATTCAGCCCGCAAACAGGTTAGATTCAGCCCGCGAGATGGTTGTGTAAACTTTAATAAACATTGTAGACTGAAAATAAACTCTAATTTTTCAATTAAAACAACTTCTGTTCCCAATACGTCCACGAGATGGTGCAATAGGCATTGCGTTAATCAAGCAAGCCGTTTATCCTCGTCAATCAAGTGCAACAGGTGTTCTGACGAGCAACTTTGTTTTGCCTCCGATATCTCATACAGAGTCTACATTTTGTGCTTCAGCCCAAGATATCTCCGTCAAAAAGAAGAAAAGTGGACACAGAGTGCAGGTTGTTCCAAGAAAAATGGACATCCTCCTATTTTTTCATGGAAGTGAACGGAAAAGCTGTGTGTTTGGTGTGTTCACAGCATGTTGCAGTGCTGAAAGAATATAATGTCCGTCGCCATTATGTGAGTCTTCATGCCGAAAAATATGACAAATTTGAAGGACAGCGGAGAAGATTGAAGGTGAATGAACTATTGGCCGGACTGAAAAAAACACCAATCTGCATTTAACTTTTTGATGCATTTTCTTTCACCTTTTAGGGGTTTTCTCACTCCATAGCTTTTTCATACATACAAATGATTCTGCATACATGACATCATGTAAAACTTAACACATACTCAACAAACGTTTGCATGAAATCTGCAAGAAAAATGGGAATAATGAAAATGAAAGCAAGTACAGGCAGTCTGTTTTGCTTAGAATCAGCTGAGACAGCAAACTGGAGCGATGCAGAGAAGCGGGAGCTTTTGGCCATGAGAACTGAAGCTAAGGTCAGTTCACATGGACTTTAAAGGACAGCAACCTTTTGGAGCAGCTAGTAAAAAAAATCTACAGAGTTGCTTCAAATGGTATAAAAAGACAAATTACGTCAAATTTAAAAGGAAGTCTTTGATGGCACAGAGACCACACCAACAGATGCTTTATACTGCCATTGTATAATATTTTGTGAAAACATAAGATCGTGCCACATTACAGCCTTGGGCTGACCACTTATAAATGACCAAAGGCTCCCTGATGCTGCTTCAGCTTTGCAGTAAACTGGCGGCATTGTTTGATGAAACAAGCTGAAGTTGCGGGCAAGTTTCATTAATCAACCAACCGCCTACTTCTTCTAACCCAGGATGGAAACATGTGAAGCCTCCTTTCCACCAAACATGACAATGTTGCAGAACGGCCGCAAAATGTAGTTCGTGGAAATTAGCCACTATTATATTAGCCGGTTTCCTTTCCACGGGCTGGAGTGGCGTTTTGGACGCCCCAGAAGCGAAGGGATGTAGCATCAGAAGCAGGGACCTGAAAAGGCTCAACAGCCTAATAAAAAAGGCTGGTTCTGTTCTGGGGACGACTGTGGAACCACTGGAGGAGATAATGCAAAAAAGAATTCTCCAGAAAATCAAGAAAATTATGGACAACCCTGAGCATTCTCTTCACAAGACTGTCCGACAACAGAAGAGTGTCTTCAGTCAGAGGCTTCTTCAGTTTCGCTGCAACACTGACCGCTGAGATCCTTCCTGCCAACAGCCATTGTAATATACAACAACTCTTTGATGACTTGATTATTATTATTATTCTGACCTGCTACTACAGTAATCAATTTCCCTCTGGGATTAATAAAGTATTTTTGAATTGAATGTAGATTTATGTCATGGCCCTCTGGGTCATTTACTGTAAAGTTACATGTAAGGGCATTGTGCAATTAAATTGTCAGGAAAGGTCAAAAAAGCTAACTCAATCTAAATTTATCATCAGCTGGCAGATTAATCAGTGCACTAATTAACTGGTTAGAATGTCATATACGCAATTAATTTTCTGAAGTTACCTGACCCTTTCATGTTCACACTGGAAAATGACCCGCATCCCCAAAACTCTTTAATCGCAGCCTTCGACTTTTACTAATATAGCAAATAACCCATTAAGAACACTGTTCTCATGTATATGAGTGCCCACAACTTCCTCTTTTATCCACTCCACCTGAGGCCCCTTCTCACCCTCTCCTGCCTTTAGATGTCTTAAGTGACTCCTACAATTGGATGATGCACTTAACTCTGCAAAAAATGATGATCTTATACTCATTACATGTTATACTGTCATTGATTTTTTTCTTCATGTTTAAATTGATGCTCTGTCCATTGTCATTAGTTGCATCTCTTAAAGATCTACTTTGCTTATATTTTAATGCATTTGCAGTGGTCTCTTGTAGGAATGAATGCCTTGTAAGTTGTTCTCTGGGGGGGAACAAAGCTCAGGTGCACCCGTTTGAGGATGTAGAAGTCAGCCAGAGGAGGAAGTAGCACTAGATGACAGGATTTGGAGTCTTTTTGCTAAAATTTGGACATCTCATCTTTGACTGGTTAACCGCAACACAACTATACCACTGACTCTGCTTTGCAATGTTGATGTTTATCTCTGCAAATAGCACGTCTGAAGGAGCTCAGTCATTGTGGAGTTGCCAATGCTAACGATTATCTTCTACTGTTAAAGACACTTTCTGCTGTTTCCTGGACTCTAAATCAAAAACATAAGCTAATGCAGGAATTAGGGGTAGAAGACTATTTTCAAGTAAAACTCAGTTACTGATCATTTACAGAGATAATTAGTAAAAAAAAAAAAAAAGTCCCTCAGTGAACCTGTTCTTTCAGATCAGTTCGTGTTCTTCCATGATCTATTTTTGTCCGTAAAGGATAGTATGCATGCACATGTTTTGGTTTTGCAATTGGATCTTGGATTGGATTGGATCCGCCCAGGGTGGCTGTGGCTACATAGTAGCTTACCATCACTGACAGTGTGTGAATGTGAGAGTGCATGAAAAATGGAAACCAATTTGGGTGTCTTGAAAAGCTCTATATAAATCTAAACTATTATTTACTTTTAAAGCATAATGTAATATATGTTTTGTTGCACTGAGAACTCCTGAATGTGTTGCAAGGTTTCATTCTATTCAATCCAATACAAAATGTGTGCACACGTTTGATATAAGGCTTCCACTGGAAGGAGTTTTCTGACATCAAGATGTTACTTCAAATAGTTAAACTCACAACATTCCTGCCTCTCATACCTAAGACAGCTCCATAGAGCAATGGGCTCTCGACTACACACACACACACACACACGCACACACACACACACACACACACACACACACATTCTTGCACTTCAGCAAAAATACCCTGATTGGTCCCAGTGCAGTGCCACTGAAAAATAGACCGAGGGGAGTGGGGAGAATGTTTCTTCTCCCTTTTAAGGGATTTAATGGTACATTTACCATCTTATGTCTTGGTCTTGTACTTCTTGTCATGCTTCCAATGCTTTCACACAAAATACACATTTTGTTTTAGTATAGGCAACCTTCTAACAAGCTTTATAGCATGATTTCTTCAGTCCATCACAACAAACACTCCTGTTGGCAGAGCTAACACATGTCCATTCACAAAGTCAGCAGTTTCAGTTGTAGTGAAGAAAAAAATTTAAA
Source organism: Nothobranchius kuhntae (assembly GCA_006942095.1). NCBI lineage: Eukaryota > Metazoa > Chordata > Actinopteri > Cyprinodontiformes > Nothobranchiidae > Nothobranchius > Nothobranchius kuhntae. The sequence continues at coordinate 957,464 of SSNQ01000229.1, read as the reverse complement.
ATTAAGCCCCAGTGGTCACCACTGAGTCAAAGATGAGGCCTTTGTGCTTGATGTTATAACCTTTAACCTTCAGCAGTTTCTAAAGGAGCGATGTGGTTGCAAGCCAGGAGGCAGCTGCCAAAAATACAGCAGTTACCCCAATCCACACTGGAGGAATCAGCGGCGCAGAACGGCAGCAGAATGTGTCTGTTTCAAATACGATCTATTATAATCTAAGGGTTGATCCAAACTGGCCTCGGTGCAGAAAATTTCAGAGGCATCCCAGAAGTGGCTCACTGCATGCTAAAGATAGGAGGGTTCTACTTTTGCCGCGAGTTGCTTCTGGGATGCATCCGTTTCTTTAGTTAACATATGGCTAGACAGGAAATCACATGCAGTATCAGTCTAAAACGTCCAGCAATTTTCAAAATAAAGACTGTTGTAGTGATGCAATTTCTCATCTATGGAGATTACATCAATACTTGAGGCCTAATGGCTTATTTACTCATCTTTTGAGAAGTGCAATGGTGTGTTTTTCATGGCTTTAATCCAGGCAGTGTAGAGACACAACATAGAAAAACATATACATCATCAAACGTGTTCTCCTTCTTCTTCTTGGTCTAAATACGAATGGCATAAACATACCGTGACCTTTGAAGTCCACAGTGATTTTGTGATTTTGTGATCTTGCGATTCCAGTAAAGAGGACGATAGAGAAGCCACGATCCCTGGTGTGAATTGACGTGCCACGAAGCATTCAAGTAAACCGTCCTGCTGTCGTGCGGATTTGGGGTTAGCCAAATATCCATCATCCATTATTGTTTTTCTTTCAATGAAAACTGATCTCCTCACACCAGAAGCAACCAAGATCAGACACTTGTCATAATGCTGCACGTTTACTGTTTTGAGGGCCATTACAAATGGATCTACTTTGTTTATTTTTGAATGGTATTCCCAGTGACATCTTCTCGTTTCCCTCTTGATGCTCAGCTCACCCCTCACTTCTAGCATCTTAATATGCCAACAATCTAATGTGTAAACATCTCACAGGGGCGTTAACACAAATTCAATATTCACAACTAATTCCATCATGCATGTACATAGCTTACTAATTTAACAAAAAAAAACCATTTGAACACTGAGTTAACGAAGGTGACTTTGAGTCAGCTCTGTTAGCCCCATTGTGCCTCCTGTTCTCATTTTCCTTACTTCCTTCTTGCTGTCTCTATCTCCTCGATCCTTTTATTGCTGAAATTATCCTGAATAATCCATATCATACCATTCTGCCTATTGATTACCTGTGAATGCTTTGCAACCACCTGGGGTTTCAAGGGCACAAGCAGGTGAACATAACCTACCTGTTTTCTGCAGTTCTTAGCAGTTTTATGCATGGGTAGAATGATGAGCACGAAGCATAAAGTTAACAAATATTTTGCAAGAAGAATGGACAAAATGTTCATTTTGATAAAAGATGACTAATTTTTTTAATGCATTCATTACATTTGGACAGTTTATTTATTTTTTCAAAATTAAGTATTTTTCTTCTAAAATAAATTTGTTGCTTCTATAAAGTTGCTACAAAAGTTTTTTTTTTTTTCATTCAAAATTCCACTTTTTTATGGATTGCAGGATATTGCAGGGGGAACAGATCGACTAAACTCACGCAATCATCCTTTCAGAATGTTTTAGATGTTGGTGGTTCTTCATTTTATTAACAAACATTTGGATGTTGCATTCCCAAACATTACGCAATAGCTGAAATGATTCAAAAACAAATGAACGAGATGCTAGACAAACTAATACACTGCTGTTTAGTTCACATGTAAATAATTGCATCCATGATGAAAAATCCTGACACGTCAAACCTGAACAAGAACAGCTTGACAAACATATTTCCTCTCACAGCTGTTTAACATCAAACACATTAAAGTAAAATGCAACATCTCATTAAAACGTTGACGCTGACAAACCATAATCGCATCAGCCAGAACCTTCCTGTCTGTGTGCCTAACACCAGAACAATAGTTGAGCATTAGATGCTCAGTCTGACATTCCTTCAGGCCAGTAAAACAAGCCGTGCAAAGCACTCCACACCGACTTGTCATTACCAATTAATAGCGATTTACACTAAATGGCTGCATGCACACACTCTCTTTCCCTGTTCACTCCCATTTATCTGTCTGGCACCTTGTCTGCACCTTTTAGGCCAAAAATTGCTCATTGGCTATGACAAGCATTGTATGATTTAACCCGAGGACAAAACACAGCCATTAGCATTACTAAAGTGTTGATGGATTGTAATAAAAAGAGGTGGACTCAGCCATTTTTCTTTTTATTTAGTAGTGCTTGACCTTTAGTTGTAATCTTAGCTAGTAAGAGCTTCCATAGACTGCTTTTAAACACTTTTAAACGAAGGAAGAAATAGAAAAGCTGATTGTTTAATGTAGATAAAAAAAATTGCAAAAATGTTTTTTTTTCTGAAGGACAAACACTAAATTTAGTTTATTTACAAAACTTGAGAACATTAATTACCTTTTTGTGCTGTGTTGCAAGGCATGACCTAATGCATCTTTGACACAACACCTAAAATTTCAGTGTGAATGTAGTAATGACACGACAAGCGTAAAGTTACCAGAACTTGCCAAAATGTTGGAAGTATTTTATCTGAAATGAAGGCAGTATACAGTCCGCATTAAAACACAACTTCATCTGTTTTAACTAATCTACCCAATATATTAAACATTCTAAATCTGTTTAAAGTTTTTGTTTTGAGAAGATTAAAATTATGTAAAGTTTTTTTTTTTTTGGCTAGGTATTGTTTTTTTTTTTATTAAGGTGTCTGTGTGCAGGAGAGTCACCTGTCCTGAATACTGGGCAGTTGATAAATGGGCACTGAGTGCCTGATGTTGGCCCATCAATCATCCAGACCTTGGTCTATAGCAAGCAAATAAAATAAAATGTCCCAGTTTCTTTGGCAGGAGAAATATGGAATGGGTCGGAGTGACAATGACAGAGGCCTCCAGGTTTGAGGGATGGAATTCATCTAAAACACACTGGTGCATGCAAACACCAAAACAAACTCAAAATTGTAAATTTATACTCTCAAGTGTTTTCCACCAAAACTTATTGTTCACTGGCAGTCTCATCTCCTTTGTAGTTTTCGGGGGGGGGGGGGGGGGGGGGGGGGGATACTTTTTATTATTTTGTTTTACTTTTTATAATCTGCATCTGTTCCGGCCATAATGGCATTCGTACCTTCAGGACCAAAAGCAATCTGTACCACAGGTTTGGTCAATATGTTGTTCAGCTCATACTAATATCTAATATCTATTTTCTAGATTTATAATTAACATGTTGCGCATCAGATAAATCAGAGAATTACCACAATTGTACTCATATCTGCAAGTGTAACATTGAAAGATCACATTGTTTGTAACAAACCGACCATGGAGATTCAGCAAAACAGGTATGCATACTCAGATAGATATATAGATGGATAGATGGATGTCACATTGGTAAAACAAAATGGAAAAAAAAGAAACCTTACTAAGACCAACAACTAAATTCACCATATTATGCACCAGAAACTGACAAAATGGCAACTTAAGGGGACCACAGCTCTATTTCCTTGACCATAGCATTTAAATTGTTAACATGGGTTCATGAAAAGTTAGAGCAGAGCTGGAATTAAAAACAAATGCACACAAGACACACTCACAGACTGGAGAACAGTAATATTCACATCTATCAAAAACTTGGAAGTGTCAGGAAACAAAAACTTTCGTCCATGCAATAGTAGGCACTGGTATAATTGTGGTTTTGATGCAAATAGGGAATTTGCATAAATAAAACACAAAATACTTCCATTGCATTTTAAAATCTATTTTAAGTTTCAAAAACTGTAAATCAAATGTTCATACAGATACACTGTTTTGACTGTCAATGTGTCCTTAAGTTGTAGAGATGGATAGTTAGTCCTGCTAGCCATTTCTCCTGTTTGAGATGAATCCCAAAATTGAACCTTATGCACATAACTAATTGCATTTACTGAAATATTTCTTGATAGCGGTATTTTCCTAAAAATTCAGATGAATTTTGTAGAATACATTTGCCCTAATTTTACTAAAATAAAATGGCTTTGCAACTGAACCCAGCAAGTCCAAACAGTTTGAAACAAAGCAGCTTAGGGCAGTATGATGCCTGGGATAATGCTTTGTGTGCTCACTGAACTACACACAGTATAAATCTGTCAGACAGATGTGTATTGTATGTTAATGATAGACTGTATTGTATGGAAATTAGCTCAGTGAGTTAGGGTTAGATTTCTGTGTTTGTGTCATGACATTTCCTCCTCTTCTCTTGAGACTGTGTTTGCCCTACATTTCATTTAGTACCACTTCAATTATCCATTCCACTAATCAAACCTGCANCATTTAAAATATACACACTTGCAGTGCACACACACTGAAGACAATACTGCAGACACAACACCCACCTCACTCATCTTCCTGCAGAATACTGTGCAACCTAGAAATCATTGAGTAGCTGGAATATACTTCAGCCTGAAGAGATGAGAAACTTGGCAAACCTGTAATATTGGTCAGAAAAGGCTGAGAAATGCACGCTGGTGGTTGGAAAAAAACTGCTGACATTATTTTCTTTCTCTGTAATAAGCAGATTTTTTTATCACTTTACAAATACACACACACACACACACACACACACACACACACACACACACACACACACACACACACACACACACACACACACACACACACACACACACAGAAACAGAGAAAGGTGTGACATATTCTTGATATGTTGTCCAGTGTATAAAATTAACTGCCATTCAACTCCTTTTAATGACTGGTTTGTTTTATTTAAATTAAAAACAAATGCTTTATGAAATGTACATTTTTCATTACATTTTCAGTTTAAATTTAAAGTAACACAGTGACCATAATTAGACAATGAAATATGTAGAATAAACGGGGTTCCTTTCCAAAATTATGCAATAAGTGAATTTTTTTGCAAAAAACAAATTTACGATTAAATGATCTGCTTCATGAGCTGATAGTTTATGTGGCTCCCTTATTTGTTTATTTGTATGAGTTTTGTCTCAGTGTTTTATTCTTCATTAATCTGTGTCCACTCACTTAACCACTCCTTCCAGTATATATTGTTCTTGGCTTTAATGATTTAATGATATATCTTCACACGGTCAATGACCTTCTGACTCACAGTGATGCAGGGGACTGTTCTGTTCTGGTTCTGCTGGACCTGACTGCAGCCTTTGTCACTGTTGACCATCACCTGCTACTGGATAGGCTGAGAGACTGGGTAGGCCTATCAGGTCCTGCTCTGGATGGTTCTCCTGATATCTGTCTGAGCATTCCTTGTCTGTGATTGTCTTAAAGTTTTGGTCCTCCACCACCTCCCTCACTCATGGTGTCCCACAAGGTTCTGTGCTGGGGCCTCTACTTTTCCTCCCCTATCTGCTTTCTCTTCAGCACATCCTGAGATCTTTTAAAGGAATGCCCTACCATCTTTATGCAGATGACATCCAATTGTACATCTCATTTTGGCCCCATGAGATGTCTAAGCTGCAGCTGTTACACTCCTGCTTAGACTTTATTAACACCTGGATGGTTGGGAACTTTCTACAACTGAATAAAGATAAGACTGAGATCCTCATCTGTGCCCCAGACAAGCTGGTTACCAAAATCAGAGACTCTCATGGTCCGCTTGACTCTCACACCAAACCCAGTAATTTTGGTGTGCCCTTCGACCCAGCTCTCACCCTGGATTCTCATGTCCGTTCTCTTGTTCGCTCTTTATTCTTCCATCTCAGGAACATTTTTAAGCTGAGTTAAATTATGTCCCGCTCTGAACTTGAGATTGTTATCCACACCTTCATCTCCTCACGCTTAAGCCTATTGCACACTGGCAGCAAAAGTGGCACGGAATGGCAGCAGAACGTCACCGCTTCAAACAGAATCAATTATAGTCTTTGGAGTGTAACAAACCAGCCATGATGCGGCAATTTTCAAAATAAATCTATTGCAGTGATGCTATTTCATCTATTCAAAGCTTACATGTGACCTAGCGGCTTATTTACTCAACACATCATTCCATAAGTGCTGCAGCGTGTTATCAACAGCTTTATTTCTGCTAGTGGAGAAGAACAACATCATATATGACATCAGTGATACAAAATGTGATTTCCTTCTTTTTGGTTTAATGGCGGACGGCATAAACAAACCACAAACTTTGAAATCTCAAGAGATCATGTGATCTTGTGAGCTGAGCAAGGAGCACAACAGAAAAGCTGCTTTGCTGCTGAGACTCTCCCGGTGTGCGCTTGAGTGCAGTGATTGTCGCGAGTAAACCATTCCACTGCTATTCCGTACTGCTTTTGCTTCCAGTGTCCAGTAGGGGTAAGACTACTTCAACTCGCTTTTCACATGTTTTTAGGTCCTTACATGGACAAGCACCATCTTACATTGGTGATCAAAGCCTACTGGTTGTGCAGCGCAGCAGGCTAAAGACCAAAGGTGACAGATCATTTGTTGCTGTGGCCTTCACACTCCAGTACTCTCTCTCCCCCCGAGCCTGAGATCATTGGACTCAGTGGGCTCCTTGAAAAAGCAACTGATAATTCATTTGTTCAAGCTGGCTTTTGCATAACCTTCATCACCACCCTCTCCTTATTCAGTTTTTTTTCTTCCAACTCCACTTTTCCCAGAATCCACAGATTTTCCTATTTCCTATTCTCTTTCCCTTTTCCTTACATTTTTAAATTCCAATATTTTTCTCATTTAACCATATTTTTAATCTTTTTTTTCATAAAATATTTTTATATAATTTTTTTTCTTTTGAAGCACCTCATGATTTTTATTGTGAGGCGCTATATAAAATATTGTTTTCTTTCTTAATTCTAATATAAAACAAGTGCCAAATCATACTCAGACATCAGGTAAAACTACTCACAAGCACTAAGGCTGATGAAAGTATACATAAATATTTTAGCCTTCTTTTCTCACATTTTCAACAATTTTCAAGAGATGTAGCTCCTGTCCACAATCCAACAAATATGTTTGTACTGCTGAATTCACATCTTTTATTGGCCAGCAAACTTTTTTAGAGAGAAAGTTTGATAATTTAAAACTGTGTTGAGTAAAAATAAAGAATATGATTTTGTGTTTCACATACAGGCTTTCTATATCTGTCTCACTTTATTGTAAAAATGAGACCACTGAACAATCATTGTGTGCTATTTCAGAAAATATGTTGTCACAGAAAAAAGAAAAACAAGACTTTTTTTTATTGGCGAAGCTACAAATGTCTTACTCTGTCTTTTGCTGGGATGTTAATATAAATGATCAAGTTTTTGTTCAAGGGCATTTGAACATTTATTTGTACATTTGGGTTAAATGGTTGGAATATGAGTATTAGTATTTTTATTCTTCATAGTTGCAGCAGTAGGTTTTTCTACATCACCTAAAACATATTTTACATGGCTTGCAGCAGACTGAAGCAGCTGGGATGAGAGTCACCTCTACCAAATCTGAAGCCATGGTTCGTGGCCAGAAATAGTTGGCAGTCTCCCTCTGAATAGGTAGTGAGCAGGGGACCAAAAATTGGCTCTTGAATTTTGGAGCAGACGGGCCCACCATGTTCTATGATGAACACCTCTTTGGTCCCCTGAATGTTTATCTGAAATGGACAACTCCTTAAAACCACAAACCTCACCAACACTCTCCTCCCCTGGCGATTCTAGCCAAGTTCAAGTGAGTTTTTTTATCTGTCAGGTCCAAATTATCAGATTAGCTGATAAACAGGCACATACTGACAAGTGAGATTTTTTTTCATTGTAGCCTACATTGTATTTTGCTACCTAGCCTACATAAGAGTGGCACCAAGCATTTTCGTCCAGGCCTTAAATGTGGCTTGGACAAGGCCTGCCAGCTAAATCATTAAGAGTTAAATAATATCTTAACTAGTCTGCCTGTTGGCTTACTATTACTATTGTTGGTGAATGGTAATTATAAAGAATGTTCTCACAACCTATTTTGTGCAGTTTGGAAGTACATTTCAGTGTACATAATCCCTTTCTAAACAGGGTTAGGCATGGACGTCACTAGGATTGACCTTGAACGTTTTTTGTCACACCCTGCAAAAACTTTGTCAATTAATTCATTATATGAAAAACATTTAACAAAACCTATTATTTTATCACTTTCTTTTCCTTTCCTACCTTTGTGCATTTTCTCTCTTCTTTTTATAAAAAATAACACTTAATCAGTTCATTAGTGGGGTCTATGTTGAAGAAAGATTTTATGTAAGTCGATTAAAAAAATTAGATAGGTTATATTTCCAAATAAAGCTATTCATTTCAGTCTACTGCACTTAACAGAGGGAAATGTTATAGTCATTTATTTAATTTGTTTAATTACAACTTGTTTAATTATAAATGTTACTGAAATGTGACATAAAGAACAAATGAATAATTGTCAAACTTTTATTCTGCCAAATGAGTGTGCAGTTGACAGTTTTAATATATGAATAACACTGCTATGATATGGAATAAAGGAGTATGTAATTAACAATTACAAGACAAAGTAACAGTATATATAAAAATATCCAGCAAGTAGTAGAACTTATAATACAGAAAGTCAATTATACAGATACAACTTGACATAAGGTTGCAGGTCAGATGATAATTATAGTTTTTTTTTCTCAAGGTCTCTTACCTGTTCACTCCTAAATAGAAAACTGTTCAATTTTGCTTGGGAACTTTGTGCTCAGGTAAATGCTCATAATGGTGTGCTAGCCCCTGTTTTCTCTGTAGATCACTGACCTTGACCATGCAGATCTCCTCAGCATCAACCACCTGGTCTCTCTCCTGTTCCTCACTCACTCTCTTAAAAAAATCTTCGTATATCCATCTAGCCAACACATTGAAAAACATTTTCAATTTCTAATGCCAAAACAAATGCTACTATGCCATTTCTCTCACAATAATTGAAACAGCCATTGGTGGATAAATGGTACAGAATATGGACAACTGTTAGCCTAATATAGCTTATGTTTGGTTTCTCATTGAAGCTGCCAAAATTTATAACTGGAGCGTGCAGTGATCAATCTGCAAGAGCACAATCTGCTCTGCAGTCGTATGCAGCCCTCTCTCTGCATGCTCAACTCCGTCTCTGCCTGCACAAATCTCCCTGTTGTTGCTCAATTTGCAATTTACAAAGCAATGTAGCATCTCCGTCAGCCAATCAGACAGCTCTCCATTATGCAATCAAAGCATGTCCAGGAAATACTGCCAGGAAAATTGTACTTTTTTCAGATAAAGAGGACTTTATATAATTATATTTAATTAGGTTGATTAACCCTCCTCTTTTCCTGGGACATTTCCACTGTTCACTTCTTTTTACACATCAAGGGATCATTTATGTCTAACCAAACAGAGAACAAACACTTTATATGTTGAAATTAAAAGTCCTCTTTAACTGAAAAGAGTGCAATTGAACAGTTTTAGGAATGGGCAATGTGTCTTTTCTGGAAGTCAAATATGATCACCCTAATCATGACACATGAATTACAACAAAGTATTTTGCAGGCAGTGGATGGTGACTGGTAGCTAACCAGCAGCAGAAAGCAGTTCAATAAGCTGTTAAATGGGTGTTTTTCTGTAAAGCAGTGTTTCCTGGACATGCTTTGATTGGATAAAACAGAGCTGTCTGTGATTGACTGTTGGAGAGGCTACTTGTTGAGGAGAGCAGGGAGAGATTTGCATGCGCAGAGACAGAGTTGAGCCCACAGAGAGGGCTGCAGCTCCTGCACACAAGCGCAGAGCAGGTTCTGTTTGTGCAGACTCATTACTGTACGCTCAAGTCGGTGGCACTAAGTAACTCAATGAACCGGCTGGCTCATTAATCATGTCACTTCAGTGGAGTTTTCCAACCATTTTACTTGGCATCAAAGCTTTTCATTATGGTTTGTGGCATGTAAACATGCTAGCGGAGTTAGCATTAGCATGTCGGTGTGGTAGCATTTTCCTCTCTCTGAAGTCTGAACTATAACCTTGAAATGTTAACGGTGTGCTGCTGTTACTGTCTTACCCTAATGTGATGTTGAGTGACTTACATGAGCGCCGAGCAGGGTTTGCTCATCGACATAAAGGTTTTGCTGTATCGCCCCTGCCCCCTGACTTGTCAACATAGCTGTCGGGGGTTAAGGAAGTGGAGGAAGTCCTTTTTTGACAGTTCCTGTGTGTGACGGTGTAGTTCTATATTCATTAATTATTACTTCTGTTTCAGACTAAAAAAAAACTCCTGTACCAACTACACGTGTCATGATTGTGTTGAGCATGTAGATGTGAACAAATAAAAAAAAGTTAACTGAAAAAAATAAAATAACCAAAATGATAGGGGGGCTGAAGCCCCCCTAAAACGGACCTAACGACGTCAACGGTGTTAGGTAACGTTAAATGTTCTAAATGCAACCCAGCTTCCTGTTGGTTCAGCTAAATCTTAATGTTGATTATACGTCCCACTGCCAGTACGTTGAATGTACAGGTTTTATGGACTGGTCAAAAAGGGTACTAAAATAGGTAGTATGCTGGCCCACCAGGAAGATGCCCACTATGTCACATGGCCAGTCTGCCCTGATAGTTGGTTTCTGCCTAAATCGGAAAGGTATCTTGGTGATGAGAGAATGGCCCAAACAATGGGCTGACAGATTGGGACTTCGTCAACAAAATTAGTGTGATCTGGTTTGTTGTGGGTAAAAAAAAATCTGGATTTATTGCTCAATCTATTTTCCAACCCTCACCCAAGTTCATGATTTTGATCATGGTTGAAAAAAAGAAAATGCAGAAAATGTCTTCTCAAAAGCACTCATCTGATATGGTTTTATAATTAGGAGGCATTGTGTCCTTTATTTGGAGTTTTTTGGGGCATGTCTGGAGTCCTTTTCTTTCAGACTTCTCTGTTGCCTGGGGAATGTTGCAAAGCAATCCCCCACCAGAACAACAGAGGGCGTAGTTGTTTTCTTGGGGTGTCCTGCCACCGTTATAGTCACGTCTCTGGCCCATATTGTTATCATGTGTTGATATTGTGTTTATGTATTTAAGACACTTGTATTTTCTTACCATATTATTGGTTCACACATCTATAATGAGCTAATTAATAGTGCACTTTAATATTTTTGCTCCACCATATCATCGTCAGCTTGCATTTAACGGCCAAAATGACAGCCCTCACGTTGATGGTTACTGAGAATTCTAGTGAAATTCGAATTCTGGGAGTTCTAGTGTTAAAGGCCTGCAGGGAGAAGTGAGCAATATTCTTTAGGTTGTTTTTATGAGAAGGTTGAGGCTCAAGTGAACTCATTAAAACAGGGTTACCATTTTCAGAAAATAGAAAATAAAATTATTTTGGTATTATACCAATACCAAAATAATTTTATCCAAATCTAAAAAATAGATTTGGGAAACAAATTCATACTGTAATTTAGTTTCCCAAATGTATTTTAATGCAAGAGTCAAAAGACAAAATAAGTATTAGTAACTTTCCCTGATAGTTGTCTCTCTATTATTCTTAATATATACTGTCAAGATCAAATACACATCTACAAGAACACACACATGGAGGTGCACAAGCAACAGGGCATGCTTGTGTGGCTCCATGACATCCACTACCTCATCCCAGTCTGATTGGCTTTAGTGCAGGGGCTTTGTGGTCAGCAGAATAGAAAGTGCTTACTCAATACTTTGTAGAGGTTCTTCTTTGTTTGTTGTGGAAATGACTGACAGGAGGGTTAGCAAAGAACCCTATGGGTCACAGACACTTCAACAGTGAAATTATATAGCTGCTGCATGTGTGTGTGTGTGTGTGTGTGTGTGTGTGTGTGTGTGTGTGTAAGGGGGGTTGATCAGACATTAACAGGGGCTTTTGTATAGTCCTAGTCCTTATAGATGACAGTTTAGATGAACTCATTTGCAAAATTTACTTATCTTTTCCTAATTTTTATATACTCTGGATTTACAGCTTTAAGTCATTAAGTCAAAAATCAACAGTTTTTTTATAGGTTGTGGAAATTCTGACTTCAGCCCTTTATAGGGCACTGAATGAAATAGCTTAAAATGAAAGCAATTCAACCCCAGGGTGTTGATATGGTATACAAAAGCATTATTTTCTTGTTCCAAAAATAAATTATATATATATATATATATATTTATATATATATATATATATATATGTAGTGAACCTGGGTAGGCTCTTTTAATTATGTAGTGTAATGGTTTAGGCTCTTTTATGAAAGAGGAACCCTCCTACATATTAAATTTGAGATATTAATTTTAATAAATTAATAACCAAATTTTATAGTTTTAAGAAGACTCAAAGGTTGTTTTCATCGATAAACTGTCGATAATATCCGTGGGTCTGTGTTTCAATGAAGAGACAAGTTTGAAAGTTAAAAGATTTAATTCTTCAAATTCAACTAATGATTTTGAAATGACAAGCATAGGAAACAACAATCAACACTGGCAACTTTGTTGAACAATCTTTAACAGTTGATATTGTAAGCTTGCACAAATAGACCTTGTGTTGAATGTGCTGAAGATTGAGAATGATGTGATGTGATTATGGATGCGTGTGTGCAGGTGTCTGAGATTGCTTCAGGAAGAAACAGGTGTCTGAGTGAAAAGTGATGGTTTGAATAAACTTAGGTTTCGTTGGAAAAGATGCATCAAACGCTATCTCTCGTGGACTGCCTCACCTTATGAGGACCCTCGTTCAGATCCGGAACGTCAAAGGACGATGTTTCATCCAGGACACACTTCGGCTGGCAGAGGAGACGAAGGTGTGCGGCGATCCGGTCCAGAGATGCCCCCCCGGTACACGTGATGATGAAGTGTTTGCAGATGCGCTTTCTTAAGTTTAATTTACTCAGAAAATCAAAGACTCTGGACGAGTCTGCGTTAGCGGTTGCAATTCAGCTATTCCTGTCTGGCTTGGCAGGAATAGCGTGGGGGGGTGGGGGTGGGGGTGGGGGTGGGGTGGGGGTGGGGTGGTGGGGAATGGAGCCGCAGCTCCGTTCCCCGTTGGCGTTGTTCACAAGTCCTCCCTCTTTGGTTGTCAAACACGAACTGAATCATGAACTGAAAAACTTACCAAAAGCCTTTCTCTTCTCAAAGCAAAACTTGTGCGTCAGAGCCAATGTGTTTTGGAGTTTACTGTGAGAGTTTGTGTGTGTGTGAATGTTTGAGTGAGTGTTTGAGTGTGTGAAGGTCATTACCAAACATACTCAAAACATTATTTAATTAAGCATTGATTCATTAATTATGATTACCCAAAGCATAATAATCATTCATTTGATTAAAACACATTTATAATGAGCAAAGTGATAATACTGATCATTTAACAACTTAAAATAAAGGAAAGGAAGTTTGTTATGTTATGACTAGCTTTTCCATGAGAACCCATCTTCTGGCACTGCAGGTGTTCAGATGTTATGGTTTCTCCCAGACTCGCTGGCGTTCAGGTCTTAATCTGTGGGTGAAAGTTGTCAGCGACCCAGCTTTGACCCAGCCGAGTCAAATGAAACCTTTGGCACAGAAAACCCATATTTCCTCACGTTACATATACATATATATATATGTATATATATATATATATATATATATATATATATATATATATATATATATATATATATTAAATGACCTGTTTTTCAGACTTCTATCAATCAATCAATCAAACAATCAATACTTTATTAATCCCAGAGGGAAATTAGAGTTTCAGTACACACAATTCAGAGATCAGACATACATGGGCAAGACACATAAGAATTGGTGACTGTGGTCATTCACAACCCGAGTCGCGCTACCTTAATAGAGATAAGAGGGTTACATGAGGATTGGTTCAGGTGGAAGGGGGAAAAAAGGCACTTCAGAGTTACCCTCCACTGGGAGGGCAGCTTTGCTCTGTAAAAAAAAAAACACCTCAACAGATATGCAACAGACTTCAGACAACACAACATAACATGCTGGGATCCTGTTTCCCCCAGCGAGAGCAGCCATCTAAAGCTGGGCGGACACTGTGCGACTTTTTCACTCGTAGCACTCAACTTCAGCTCAAACTGTACGACTTCCTCGTAGGGCAGATCTCACGAGTTATGTGCTCACACTGTACGACCCAGTTCCCGGATGCAACCTGACTGCTCACACTGTACGTCTGGTAGCAACACGTCATACCTAAAATAAATGCTAAAAATAGCAGTTTTTATACAACACGTCAGTCTTGTTTTGCCTGTTGTCCTTCGGGAGTGCTGCAGGAGGACACACAGGGATTTATGGGGGTTGGATGACGAAAATGAAATAAAGAAAGTAAATCTGTGTTTTGTGATCAGTTTAATTTGACGTGAACATGACAAACACGCTTTCTTGACAATCCTTGTCACTGTGAGTAAAAAAACGTTTAGAAATAAAAACGAACAAGGGGGGAAATAGCAAGGTGAGCGGTGTTGATGCATGATTGCGCATGCGCCGTGAGCGGTTCTGGTACTTTTTGTGTTGCTCTCGCTCGCTGCACCGCTTCAACCCTCACGAGGAACGAGCAAAATATCAAACACTCCAGAAGTCCATGCAAGCTCACAATTGCTGATCGGTAGCTGGTCACAAGGTGTTAATCGCTTATCGTAACCCCCTGTATACTACAC
>SSNQ01000229.1:921477-942742 GCA_006942095.1 Nothobranchius kuhntae | reverse complement strand
GGGGGGGGTTCACGGCATCTGTCTGCATTCCTTCGTGGGAGTTTTAGTTGCTTGCAGCTCAAGGCTACCAGGGCGTCAGATTCAGATAACAATAATTTGTTTGAGTCAGGCTGAGATCATTTTCCTCTCTGCCTTCAGTCTTTAAATTGATCATTTCCAGTCCTTCAGTGAAGCCAATTTTGGGTTTTAAACTGCTTCCTACCGTCCGGTGACTCTCTCCGAGGTGACATCCATTTTGCGCACTAATACTGGTATCGCAGCTAGAACATTGTCCAGCTTACGATCCACCTCGAGTAACGTCCCAGTCTGAGAAGTCTCCACACGGATGGTGCTTTCTGCGGATGCGGGTCGCCCTCCAATCGCTCCCATCCTCCCAAATTTCCAGAAAACCAGATATTCTCCCACTCCAATCAGGAGAAATCCAGTGATCATCAGACCAAATATCCACACATCTTTGATGTCCTCAATGGACAGCTGGGAGAGGCATTTGATCTTCCACTCCTTTCAGGAATCCAAAATATATCCCACCGGGTGTGTCCCCTGTGGACATGTGGGAGCCCCCTGCTCCGTTCTCATTCTTGAAAAAATCTTATTGATCGCATTGAATGACCAGTTTATCAAATCCATGGTTAGTAAAAAAATAGAGTTTTTCAGAAGAAATGCAGAGAAGCACTCTGTGGGCAGACAGGACAAAGAGCCTTGGGTCCTAGAACCCACCAAGGTGCTTTACAACACAGTCATTTACCCATTCACACACACATTTACACCCTGATGGTGATGAGCTATGATGTAGCCACAGCTGCCCTGGGTGAACTGACAGAGGCGAGGCTGCCGAGCACTAGGGCCACCGGTCCCTCAGACCACCACCAGCAGGCAAGGAGGGTTAAACGTCTTGCCCAAACCTGCAACCTTCCGATTACAGGGCAAGCAGTTAACTCCTCAGGGCCCCTTCTCCACCAGGGAGGTGACATTCCACATACAGAGAGCCAGCTTTTGTAGCTGAGGATTTGGAGTCTGTGGAGGAGTAGCTGGAAAGTGCTCTTCTGGTGACTCCCTGGTGCTGCTGGGGGACTTTAACGCTCACATGGGCAATGATAGTGAGATAATGAGAGCTGTGGTGGGAGGAACGTCACCCCTGATCTGAATCTGAGCGGTGTTTTGTTATTGAACTTATGTGCTGTCATGGATTTTCCATAATGAACACCATGTTCAGACATAAATGTGTCCATATGTGCTCTTGGCATCAGGACACCGTAGGTGGCAAGGTGCAGCTTGATGATCGGCTTTGCTGTCGCCTCACCAAGTCAGGAGATGCTGCTGCCCCAGTTACCTCCCCCTCCCACCCATCTGTCTCCAGAAGTCAGGTGAAGAGGCAGCTGGAGAGACTGAACAGGAACAAAGCTGCAGGTCCAGATGGTGTCAGCCCCAGAGTACTGAAGGCCTGTGCAGAGCAGCTCTGTGGGATTCTGCAGCACCTCTTCAACCTCAGCCTGGCCCAGGAGAAGGTTCCAGTCCTGTGGAAGATATCCTTGTTCCAGTTCCAAAGAAAACTCGCCCATCAGTCAATGATGACTACAGACCGGTTGCCCTGACATCCCACATCATGAAGGTCCTGGAGAGACTCCTGTTGGTCCACCTGGATAAGCAAACTAGAACATATCAGGACCCGCTGCAGTTTGCTTATCGCCATGGAGTTGGAGTTGAAGATGCCACCATTCAGCTGCTTCAACCCAATCCACTGTCATCTGGACAAAGCAGGCAGCACTGTCAGAGTCATGTTCTTTGATTTCTCCAGTGCATTTAAAACAATCCAGCCTGATATACTTTGCCAGAAACTCCAGAAGACACAGGTGGGGGCCTCAACTATCGCCTGGATTAAAGGCTACCTGACAAACAGACCACAGTTTGTGAGGCTGAAGAACTGCACATCAAACCAGGTGATCAGTAACATTGGAGCACCACAGGGGACTGTACTCTCACCATTCCTTTTCACCCTGTAGACCTCAGACTTCCAGTACAAATCAGAGACCTGTCATCTACAGAAATACTCAGATGACTCTGCAGTTGTCGGTTGTATCAGAGATGGACAGGAAGTTGAGTACAGAGAGCTGGTGGAGCACTTTGTGGCATGGTGTGGAATCAATCATCTGACCTTTAACATGAACAAAACAAAGGAGATGATTTTAGACTTCAGAAGAAACTGGGTGGAGTCAACTGTTTCTATCATGGGAGAAGAAGTGGAGGTGGTTAAGGAATACAAGTACTTTGGCGTTCACCTGGACAACAGACTGGACTGGAGAAAGAACGGCGAAGCCGTTTAGAAGAAGGGACACAGCAGACTGCACTTCTTGAGGACGCTTAGGTCCTTCAATGTCTGTAGCAAGATGCTGCAGATCTTCTACAAGTCTGTTGTTGAGAGTGTAATCTCTTCAGCCATCGTCTGTTGGGGTAGTAGCATCAGAAGCAGGGACCTGAAAAGGCTCAACAGCCTAATAAAAAAGGCTGATTCTGTTCTGGGGACGACTGTGGAACCAATGGAGGGGATAATGCAAAGAAGGATTCTCCAGAGAATCAAGAAAATTATGGGCAACCCTGAGCTTTCTCTTCACAAGACTGTCCGACAACGGAAGAGTGTCTTCAGTCAGAGGCTTCTTCAGTTTCGCTGCAACACTGACCGCTACTGGAGATCCTTCCTGCAAACAGCCATTGTAATATACAATAACTCTTTGACGACTTGATTATTATTATTATTCTGAGCTATTACAGCAATCAATTTCCTTCAGGGATTAATAAAGTATTTTTGAATTGAATTGAATCAGATCTGCGGCCGCATGTCTTGGACACTTGGGTGAAGAGAGAGGCGGAGCTGTTAACTGACCACTACTTGGTGGTGAGTTGGGTTCGATGGTGGGGGAAGATGCCGGTCAGACCTGGCAAGCCCAAACATATTTTGAGGGTCTGCTGGGAACATCTGGTGGAGTCTCCTGTCAGAAGAACAGGAGTGTGATTGTTTGGCAAAACAATGTTGACTTTATATTTCCTCATTAAGTTGACACAGTGACATTTTGGTCTTGATGTATTGGTCGCCCTTGAGAGTCTTCGATGCCCCCTTCGCCCTTGAAAGTCTTCGATGTCCCCTTCGCCCTTGAGAGTCTTCAGGGAGTTCCCCCCCCCCATCCTCCAGTATTTTTAAGAAAAAGTTTTAAAAGTTGGTGTTGTGGTGTTACTAACTTTTATCCTTTTTCTTGTTTATGTGTGGGGGTGTTACGGATGCCAGGCTGGCCTGTGGAGAGAAGCAGCAGAATCACCAAGTCCTGCTGAATCAGCCTGACACTGCCCCTCCTCCTCCTCTCTCCCGGGCTGCTGAGGAGCACAGCTGCATGGAATCTTCACTGATTGCCATCACCTGTATAAAAAGGCTGTGCCTTCAGCAGTCTGGGAGGCAGCAGTGCAGGGGTTCTGCTGTCCTCCTGGTTTTGTATAGTTTTAACCCCTGTTCGTTTGAATTTGTTTGAGTTTTGAACTTTGGTTGTTTTTAATTCTTAATGAGAAACTGAGGATGATCCAGTGGGATCTTATGTATGTTCGGTTTTTAAGGTTAACTTTATTTGTGGCAATTTTCCTAACTTCAGTTTTAACACCTTTCGTGTTGGTAAAGCTTTTAAGATAAGTTTTTACCAGGTGTTTTTAGTCAGTGGATTGTTTTGAACTTTTAACTTCAGGATTTTTAAACACCTTCGTTGCGGTAAAACGTTTAACATAAGTTTTTTACCAGGTGTTTTATAGTTGATAATTTGCTTTGTACTGTTAACCTTTTAGAGAAATCAGTTTTGCTCGTGTTTTAATACCTTTTGTACAAATAAACCCATTTTAAACTCCTCCACCAGTTCTTATGTTCTCCCCATCCTTCACACTTTTAACATCCCATGTCGGGGACGTAACATAAACTTGTTAGGTTTTTACTTATGCTTTACCCCTTTAAGAAGCTAAGAGGACAGAGAAAAGATAAGAACAGATGAGAAAGAAACCTGGGTATAAAAATATTTTCCTTATTTAATTAAAACACACCTTATGTTTGTTACACAGCTTACACTTGTTCTGGGGGCTGGAGGTTCTAACACAATCCACTAGACACAGCCCAACAAAGAAAACTCCTGAGTCAAATAAACGGGTAATAAAGAAAAATCACAGCTTTTAATTAAAAGCTGGAAAACAGACTAATCAACAGATCTCAGGTAGCTTTTAAAATGAAATAGTTACTTAGGCTGGTACGGGTTTCAAAGAGTTTCTATAAGCCAAACGGCTCTCTGAAGCCAAACAAAAGAACCTTTTAAAGAACAGAGAATACTTAGTTTTCTGTCCAGGCACATTTACTAGTGTGAAGCAATTGGCTACAAACCACTGACTCAAGCTTAAACAGAATACCATGCAGAGGCTTTCCTCTAAACACGCGCACAATCGTATTCTAAAGTCGGGGTGTCCAGAACGGAGCAGAAATGGAGACTACTCATGGGTTAGGAGTAGCTCCTCGGGCGTGTATCCAGCGTTCCTTTTATCCCCTCTCGGGAACAAACACATTCAGTCCAAGATGAGCTGCAGGTGTGACTGCAGCAATTCGGAGCGGGGACTTCCCAGTGACGTCATCGGAGAGAACGTCCGCAGCGAGGGAATCCCGGCACGTCTCCACAGCAACGGGGACGCCACCCTCCAGCGATGTCTTGTGCCGGTTTGTCCTTAACTGGTTAAAACTTAAATGCCCATTTTAAACAAACACAATAATAATAAAAAGAAAACAGCACATTTACGGCCACACATGTTGTGTGTCGCTTCTTTTGTTTGTTTTTATCTCTCTGCAGGTCTAGAAGCAGATTCAGTGGCCTAGTGGTACAGTGTCCACCCTGAGACTGGGAGATCAGGGTTCGATTCCTGGTCGGGTCATACCAAAGAATTTGAAAAGATGGCACGCAATGCCTCCCTGCTTGACACTCAGCATTAAGGGGTTGGATTGGGGGATTAAACCACCAAATGGTTCCCAAGTGCAGCTGTGTCTACAGCTCACTGCTACCCCCAGGGGATGGGTCAAATACAGAGAACACATACTGCACACACATCAGTGTCTGTGGCAACTGATGGCACTTAACTTTCAACTATACTTTAGACTATTGTTCATCTTTGATTGTTTCTTTTTTTTTCTGGGCTCTCCCTTGAAGATAGGGTGAGAAGCTCAGTCATCCAGGAGGAGCTCGGAGTAAAGACTGCTGCTCCTCCACATCGAGAGTAGCCAGTTGAGGTGGCTCGGGCATCTGATAAGGATGCCCCCTGCTCGCCTCCCTGGTAAGGTTTTCCAGGCATGTCCATTCAGGGGAAGGCCTAAAGGAAAACCCAGGACACACTGGAGAGACTATGTCTAACAGCTAGTCAGGGAACACCTTAGGGTTCCCCCGGAGGAGCTGGTTCAAGTGGCTGGGGAGAGGGAAGTCTGGGCTTCCCTGCTTAGGCTACTGCCCCCACAACCCGACCCCAGATAAGCAGCCGAAAATGGATGGATGGACCACATATCACCACTCAGTGGTGCCAAGTCACCATTCTTATGATATAATTCATGTTTTCTACCTCAACAATGACACTAAATGCAAAAAAGCTTAATACACATATCGAGAAAAACAAATAGTAGCAACAATACAACAGTATTCTAGCGTGGTCTGCCAGACTCAACCTCTGTTTAATTCTACTCAGCGATTCTAGTTACTCACAGACAGAGAGGCACATGAGGGGCAGGACTAGCCAGTTCAAAAATAACCAATCAGAAAAAAAGCGGAAATGACGACTGTACCGCCCAACGCTGTGGGTTTTTAAGCTGTGGTCAAAAAAGGTGTCTGGTGACGGAGCAAACATCTTTCTTTAGCCCTCCCACTGTCTTCATGGGTGACCCCGCGAGGAAAGTTGACCACTGAGCAGGATTGATGGTTTATCCCTTGAGGTCCACGTGGCAGGGGTGATGAGTGAGCACCACCTCACCCCTGCCATGTGGACCTCAAGGGATGAACCATCAACCCTGCTCAATGGTCAACTTTCCTTGCGGGGTCACCCATAAAGACAGTGGGAGGGTTATAACAAAGGCTTTTAGAGGCTCTTCTTGTTGTGGTTTTAAAGACGTGTCCAAGTCTTTTATAACAGAGGAAGGAGGTGCAGCGAACTCAGCTTCAGACGCCATGTTCATTGTTTATGAGAAACTAAGCGTTGCGGTGTGTGACATACTCTACTCAGTGCTAATTGGCTCAGTTAGAGTTCTGAGGGGTGGGGTTATTTAAATAAGAGTTCCCAGACCCAATGCTTCCCATAAGGATGCATGGGGCTGGCTGGGCTTTAATTTAAATGACTGTTTCTCTTTACAGCAATATACATACATTACTCGCCCTGCAAAACTCACAGAACAAACAAAGCTAATCTTTTGAAGTCAAAAGCATAAATTCAGTCTTACCTTTGCTGGTGTTTGGTAATAATAATCCATGTTATAGTAAAAACAAATGAAAAAAAATAAAAAATAAACACTTGGTTTGTCCCAACATCCCAATAATGTTATTCCTGATTGCCTCTTTTTTTTACCTACTGGAGAGTGTTTACAAGTCTCTGAAGCCACATTCTGTTTTTTCTTCATAATAAAAAAAAAAACCATGAGGTGTACTCAGCTACCCTAAAACAAACAAAAAATGGTAAACTAAGAAAAAAAAGGACAGTGAACTGTGTAGAGGTTTTGGGTGAACATCCAGAGCTGAACTGTGACTCCACCCGGTTTTGATCACAAGACTCTAAAACCAAAGGCTCTTCTATTCTTTGTATTGGAGGAGGATCCAGTGAGCATGTGCTAGTTATAGCGTAGGTCAGGGGTGTCAAACTCAAACTCACACGGGGCCGAAATGAAACTCTGGGACGGAGTCGAGGGCCAAACTTAATATTTTTTTGAAAAAGTGACGGCAAATTTGCACATTTTCTTTGTCAACATGTATGCAATTTTGAACCTTTAAATTTGGAAACAAACTTATTTCTGCATTAACACTGAATGTGGAATAACCAAATTACACACAAGCAAGTCAGTTTTAAATAAAAGGCATCAGTGGTATTCATTACTTGTGGTATATTCAGCATTTTTACAATCTATTCAGGATTTATGTTTTCTTGTTTATTCATTTTTCTTATTTTTTATTCTCCTTTTTTTCTCCTGTAATAAGTGTCATCGCTGCTGTGACGTCTAGCTTTCCCCACTGAGGAACCATAAAGGGATTTTCTATTCTATTCATCTATCTGCAGCCTTTCCACTTCCTGTTTACTGTAGGTTAAATCTTTTCTCACGGGCCAACAACAAAATAAAAATATCATTTTATCTTAAATGAAAATGCAACATCTCACCTGTTAACTTTCATGTTTTGGAGCAGAAAAAGAGCAGAAAACCAACATATTTAAAGCTCAGTTTGCTCCACTGGTTTACTGTGATGCTCACCTGTTCTAACCTCTATCATGGGGTTGATCTGAGGAGGAGACTCCTGTTGTTTTGTTCATCTTCAGCATAATAATGACAACATTGAATGACAACAGGTGCTCACATAGCTTTGTGCTGATGAACATGTCTGAGCAGCTTGACCACGTTGTTGTGTGTCGGAGAGGAAACACGTCAACAGCAGCCACAGAGCCGTGCTGGTTTGAGCGTTTCGCTGGAGTTATATCAGCTCTGTCTGTAAGTTAGTTGGAAAACTTTCTCTTTCAGTCGTGAACACATTACTGAGCGGCTAGAATCTCCATTTCTGGGCTTCAACGTCAGAAAATAGCTGAGTGAACTCGGCGCTGAGTGAGAGGAGTGTAGTTTGTCCGAGACAGCGGAGCTGCAGACAACAGCAGCAGGTGCTGGAAAAACACAAAGGAGGGAGCGCGACCGGCGCGTCGGCTCCGCGCTGACGCCGCAAAGCATCATGGGAGTTGAAGTCATTGCGGTAAAATTGGCCAGCGGGCAAGTTTTAATATATTTTTGATATTTATCTCGCGGGCCACATAAAAATGCTCCGCGGGCCGCATGTGGCGTAGGTCTATGCAAAAGATTGCTGCTCCCGAAAGGAACAAGAAATACATCACAAAATGACTTAGTCGTGGTAAAAGTGTAAACTAACATTTTTAAACTACACTTAATGATTATACACAGCACTTATACTCTTTATTATGTGTAGTTCATTTAGTTTAATGAAGATGGGGAGGTTTGCTGTATTTTTGCTGTTAAAACCAAGCACTGTATGCTTTTTTATTATTTTACTAGTGTGTTTAAAAAAGCACATAGTAAAAATAAGTTTTAAATTCTCACATTTTAGTGGTGCTGGGATTCAATTTAGGGGTGCCTCAGCACCCTCAAAAATGAGCTAAAGATGCCTATGCTTTTGTGAATATCAAAAAGAAAGTGCTAATAAATGACATGACTCACATGTCACACTGCTCAAACATTTGTCTGTGTGTGCATCGATTAGTTTAGGGAATGTTTGGGCATGTTAAAGTCACTTAGTTGATAAAATGTAAGGAGCATGAATGTACACATGCCAAGCAAGCCTAATTGCTAAGTTCTAAGATGGAGGTCATGGTGTATTTTGTAAGGACATGAAGTTGTCCTGTATAGAGGATTTGCTAATTATTCACAAGTTGCATTAAAGAAAAATTTAGATATCTTAAAATCTAAACCTCAGATCTGTCATATTTTGGCAGTTTGAAAGAGGAGATGAAGCCGAAGAATTTGATTTGTAACATGTGTATGGTATGTAAATGTTAGGTCACTAAAGAATTGAAACCAATACAGATATTTTACAATATTGCATTTTAAAGCCAATATCGGCCGATGATATCCGTAGACTGATATTATCGAACATCCCTACTATTAAATAATGCAGGTAAGTGAAATAAATCAATAATGTAAAAAAAGAAAACATATTAACTTTGTAAATGATAAATCACCCATACTTGTATAGCGCCTTTCTGAGTCAGAGGACTCTAATGCGCTTTTTACTACAGCGTATCTCTCATCTATTCACACACTGGTAGTGATAAGCTGCAATGTAGCCACAGCTGCCCTAGGGCACACTGACATGACAGAGGTGCCCCGGACAACCACCAGCAGGGTCAAGTGTCCAAGGACTAATGGCAGAATTCTCTGCCAAGATCCGGGATCAATCCTACAACCCTTCCGCTCTACCTCATGGAAAGTCCAGTAATCAGAGGGTTGCCAGATTGATTCCATCTCTTTGATGGGAAGTCTTCTGTTGTGTCTTTGAGCAAAACACTTCACATAAATTGCCTGTTGGTGGCGGTCAAAGGGACAGATGGTGAAATGACCAGCATCAGATTGCTCCAGGGCTAAGATGTAGTTTACCTTCATCAGCAGTGTGAACAGATAAAGGTGTCTCTAAGTGCTTTGGGTGATTTAAAAAGTGCCCTATGAATATATTTACCAGGCTTATTTTAATCATTATGAGTGTACAAAACAAAATCAGTGTGTTTGTGTTGTAGCGTTCTTCCTTTCCCTTCATCTCTCCCTGTATCCCTTGTATCTGTTTGTCCCATTGTCTATATGTCTGGAGTCTATAACTTCTGCCCCTTTCCTTCCTCATCAGTACAGACACACAGATGCCACCACAAGCTGTGTGGTAACAAATTAAATTTGGCCTGAATAAAAGAAGAAATAAGAAGTTATTATGCAACAAAAATAAAACAGGAAAAACAATGTTTGCAGAGGAAGCTGGATCTAAATGCTCAATTTAAAGAGCCAGTCATAAGGACACTAACTTTCTACAAGTCAATAGATGTAATCTCATGTGGGACATCTACAAAGAGATCACATTTGTCACGGAAGGACATGTGGTTGCTGAGCAGGGAAAGACCAATATTCTCAGAGGACAACAGAGTCCTCTGTTGTTTACAGTAAAATGATGCATATCTTTCATTCCATTTTCTGTGGATTCATCTGTGCAGCAATCTGTTGGGGCAGCAGCATCAAAGCAAGTGCCTCAAAAGAAATGAAGTAGCTGGTTAGAAAGGCTGGCTCAGTGCTGGGGTCTGATCTGGAGTGGTTGGACTTGACAGTTGAAAGAAAGAGAAAAAAAGTGTAATGAGCAACACTGCACATTTTAACGCTGTGATAAAACACAAAGTTTTCAGTTGGATGTTCATCAGCTTTGCCTCAGGTACAGGAAGTCCTTCCGGCTCACCGCAGTGACCTTTAACAACCACTCTGTCTACCAATAGAGTGGACTCCTTTAAGATGAAATGCATGATTCACATCTCTGCAACAGTGTAATTCCCCTTTGGCATTAATAAAGTATTACTCAATTCAATTTATCTTTGGCGACCTTAAAAGAACCCAGTCACCAAATTACATAGATTAATGGTTACATTTTTTTCAGGAAATGCAATACAGAATGTCTTTTGCTTAAAAAGATTTTTGAAATGCAATATGTAAATGAATTTATACATATATTCAACTTCTTAATTTTTGGAAATTTCAGTACAATTGCTCTATTAATCTGTAGCCATGTTTTTCAGACTTTTGTCTGAATTTAACCTAAAAACAAACAAACATGCAAACCCTGTTTTGGTGTAAAAAAAATAAAGAATAAAACAAGTGCAAGAATAAATAACATTATACACATTGGTTACGGCTGACTCTTGCCACTTGTTTGCACCTCAGCATGTCTTTCACAGCTCCTGCATATTTTAGTTTCCACTGAAGCAGGTTTCGACTCATCCAGAGCCATGTAATTGCCTCAAAAGTTAAAATATTCATCAGACTCGTGAAAACATCACCATTTTACTGGAGGGAAAAGATCAGCTATGCATAAGCCTTCCTCCCCCCACCCCTCTAAAATTGTACATCTTTAATTGGGGATAACACTCTCTGTGAAACTTAGTGGCTTTCCGTGTATTTGGCAAAATTGTCACATCATGTTTCTAAACTCTCAGAGCGACCCAAACAGTATTTGCAAATTACAGGAGAAGCAGAGAGGAAATAGATGTGGCCACAGGAAATGATTAAAAAAAGGGGGGAGTGGGGGTGTTTTTTTTTAAGAGAATAGTGACTGTGGCTGTAATTAAACCTGGACCTCAAGCACACCTCATTTTCTAGAAAAGTAATGCCATGTTTACACATAAGTGCCTATCACTAACTGTAAGAGTACACAGTCTTATGCAGATTTTAAGAGAAATGCTTAGTATTTAGTAGGACAAAGATTTATGCTTCAAAAATAATTAGATAAAAAGATGAGAGGAAGAAATAATGGAAAAAAGATGCATTAAAAAAGAACAATTAACAAAAAAAATAAAAAAAAATTGCTGCTACTCCAGCAATAGTAAAAAAAAAAAATCCCATTCCTTTAACTTTTTGTATTTCATCTTTATTAAAAACTTGGGACTTTCCAACTATGTGTAAACAGGGTCCGAAATTAACAGTCGCCACTCACCAAATGCGAGCTAATTGCTCCATTTGGCGAATACATTTTTGAGCTCTATCTGCCACATAGCGAGTAAATGTTTGCACCTAATTAGTTATGTTTATCAGTCATCTTCCATGGATTCCTGTGATACTCCTCCCGCCTGCATGCAACGTACACAAACGTATGCGAAACGTGAGCGCCACATCCAACGTCATTTCCACCTATCCCATTCAATCGGTTTATCAAGTTAGTGGTTAGCTTCTTGTTAAAACTAGCGGTGAAATGTGGCAGTTTTTAACTGGAGTCAGCCAGTCTTCTAAAAGAAAACTCGTCGAACTGGAAGAAAAACCACCAGGACCAGTGGCAACCAGAAGATTTTGTGAAAAGTGGCGAACTGGAGATGGCGGAGTCGTAAGACAATGGCTACAATATGAACCAGAATCTGCGCAAATGAGCTGCACCGTTTGCCGCCAGCACGCTCGAGAGAAGAACTGTAACAACTTATCTGTCATAGGAAATAAGACAATGAAGCTTGAGACTATTCGAGAACATGAAAACAGCAAATGCCATATTGCCTGCACATCCATGTGCCTGGCTCAATCTGAGTCTCTACTGGTGACACCCACGGTCTCGACGCTAATGGCTATGTCAGAGAAAACACGGAGTCTGACTAGATTTCAATTAATGAGTTAATAAAAACATCTCTAAAAAATAAATAAATAGTAAAATGACAAAAGAGTTGTTTTTCTTATTAAATTATGTTTTAATTATTTTGTCACTCTGTTTGGAATCAACATAATATAGAATAACATGCTTTAGGTAGATCTAAATCATTTAGAATTTTGGCCGGTAAAAAATATACTTGGCCGGTAGATTTTCATCATCTACTTTGGCCGGTGAGTCAAAAATTTTATTTCGGACCCTGTGTGTAAACCTTTCATTTAAACTGAATGAAAATCCATTTTTAAAATCTTCATAGGAACAAGTTTAATTCTAAATAAAAGCCCACTTAAAATGGAATCTTGTCTAAGACCAAATAATAACAAAGTCTCTTGTCTGATTGCCATGTTCCCTGCTAGCATGTTTTATCAGACAGTGTTTCACATGAGATTACAATTATGAAAATGATGATTTGTCCAATGACAAAGCCTGCTTTAATGACTGCAGAAATGATGAGAACACATAGCACTTACATTATAGCTGTGCTGCAACAGATACTGCCAACCATCACTCATAATCTAATGAGAATGTCTGTTTTAATGCTGTGTGCTTAACCCCACCATGAGGTAAGGGCAGCGGCACGTGTGTGTGTGTGTGCCTGCATAAATACACAAAATATAAAGTGAATGCTTTACTCTGTTTCTCCGCCTTTTTCATGCTTTATGAAGTGCATCTGCTTGCATTAAATATTACAAAATAATTTAGGGCTGGCAAGGTTAAAAGTTGCACAGCAGATGGGAAAACCACAGCGCTTCCCATCAGGGACCACACTTCTCTCTGGGTTTCGCCCTAACTATGTTTAATTTGCTCAACCTAAATTACAAGTGTTTGTGCAGCCTTCATCACTATATATATATATATATATATATATATATATATATATATATATATATATAGAGAGAGAGAGAGAGAGAGAGAGAGAGAGAGAGAGAGATAGATAGAGATAGATAGAGATAGATAGAGATAGATAGATAGATAGATAGATAGATAGATAGATAGATAGATAGATAGATAGATAGATAGATATTATGGATGTGTATTAGTGAAATTATGGCGATACGATATGTATCACGACACAGGGTAGACAATACAATATATCATGATAGATTGTTATACACTCAGCCAGAAAATATTAGCAATTTTTTAGACTAAATTTATTATAGGAAAATTCAATTAACGGTTGAAACTGATACTTAACATGTTTAACATGAGAAATCTGAACCATAATAGAGAGATACATTTCAATGGTAGAAACAAAACCCGTTGCACACTGCTGCCAACTACCTGTCAGCTTTTGAATTGAACCAAAAGAAAAGAAAATACACAGTGTTTCAATATCGGTATAATATAACTGGAAAAAAAGTCACGATATTTTGTCATTTAGATATTTTCTTACATCCCTTATGTACATAATGTCTTTTTCCTGGGATCTGCTTTAGCCACTCCTCCAGTTAGAGAGTTACTTCCCCATAAAAGTTGACCAATTTATTAATCAGGCCAATTTTTAGCATTTTTTTCATCATCAACATCAATAAGCCTCTTTAGCAGGGACTTATTTACAGTCAGGCAGCTGGTGAAGGACCCCAATCAAAAACATGGGGAGTATTTACCTCTGAGTAAAAGGTTAAGCTTCTCTGTTGCTGTTTCAAAACCCTACAGCTGTGTATTTAGTGTGTAAAAAAAAAAGTAAAATATGAAATATTACTTGGTTGAGTGAAAGAAACAAAGAGCTGTAAGAACCTGTGGTAGAATGATGCTAACATTTGGTAGATTGTTAAATTATCAGCTGCTTGTTTCCTCAACATATTAGCTCTAATTATATATATATATATATATATATATATATATATATATATATATATATATATATATATATATATATATATATATATATTAGGGCTGGGACTTGATTAAAAATTTTAATCTAATTAATTACAGGCTTTGTAATAATTGATCTAAATTAATCACATTTTAATCGTTCAGGAAAATGTGCTCTCAAAGTAAAACTTTTAATTAAAATTATGAGACAGAGAATCAAACATTAGACATGGTTATTACTGTAAACTAAAGCTTTTAATAAAAAATGCATTTTAATTATTCAAATGTCACTGTGTGATATGAAAAAAAAAAACCAAATCAACTAAAATGTATAATTACAAATAGAAAACACCTGCAAAGGGTTACTGAGCCTTTAAATAGTCTCTCTGTCTAGTTCAGCGGTGTCAAACTCAAACTCTCACGGGGCCGAAAAGAAACTCTGGGACGGAGTCGAGGGCCAAACTTAATATTTTTTGAAAAAGTGACGGCAAATTTGCACATTTTCTTTATCAACATATATGCAATTTTGAACCTTTAAATTTGGAAACAAACTTATTTCTGCTTTAACACTGAATGTGGAATAACCAAATTACACACGAGCAAGTCAGGTTTAAATAAAAGGCATCAGTGGTACTCATTACTTGTGGTATATACAGCATTTTTAAAATCTTTTAAATCTTTTAAATCTTTTCTCACGGTCCAACAACAAAATAAAAATATCATTTGATCTTAAATGAAAATGCAACATCTCACCTGTTAACTTTCATGTTTTGGAGCAGAAAAAGAGCATAAAACCAACATATTTTAAGCTCAGTTTGCTCCACTGGTTTACTGTGATGCTCACCTGTTCCAGCCAGATACCTGCATCATGGGGTTGATCTGAGCTGAGGAGGAGACTCCTGTTGTTTTGTTTATCTTCATCATAATAATGTCAGCATTAGATGACAACAGGTGCTCACATAGGTTTGTGCTGATGAACATGTCAGAGCAGCTTGACCACATTGTTGTGTGTCGGGGAGGAAACAATGACAGCATACACAGAGCCATGCTGGTTTGAGCGTGTCGCTGCTCGCTGGAGTTATATCAGCTCTGTCTGGACGTTAGTTGGAAAACTTTCTCTTTCAGTCGTGAACACATTACTGAGCGGCTAGAATCTCCGTTTCTGGGCTTCAACGTCAGAAAATAGCTGAGTGAACTCGGCGCTGAGTGAGAGGAGTGTTTAGTTTTTCCGAGACAGCGGAGCTGCAGACACCGGCAGCAGGCGCTGGAAAAAACACAAAGGAGGGGGCACGTCGGCTCCGCGCTGACGCCACAAAGCATCATGGGAGTTGAAGTCTTTGCGGTAAAATTGGCCAGCGGGCCAGTTTTAATATATTTTTTATATTTATCTCGTGGGCCACATAAAAATGCTCCGTGGGCCGCATCTGGCCCGCGGGCCTTGAGTCTGACATATGTGGTCTAGTTGAATGACTGAAATAAGTTTGACTTTGCACCAGATTCTAATTTTTCCAGTTTCACTTGTTTGTATAATTGGGAGTTTTTATTAGCATTTCTACTCCTAATGTAGTAAAAACACATAAATAATGATCCTTCAAACTGACAGTAGAACAGGCACAAATATGATCTAGGACTTAAATGTACTAACTTTTAACACCAGAGCAGGCGTGGCATATTCTGAGAAAGATCAGGAACACTGATCAGGAACTGGTTCCAGTTGGATGACTGGAGGATGATGGGAAGATAAAAGATCATGGCGAGGAAATAATGATCTGACGAACAGGTGAGCGGACCTTCCTTACATGGGAAGTCCTGATGTCACGTTAAGAAGGGGATGCTGCAGACCCGCAGATTCACGCCTGCTGCAGCGAATCTGGTGTGATCTCCAGCCTGATCACAACTTCCTCGTTCCTCGCTGCCCCTGATGCACTTAAGCATCTGCTCCTTTGCTGATGACAGCTTCAACACACCTCGCTGCTTAATGATAGTAATGCATGTGATGTTTAGACAGCGACTCGTCTCAGAAACATATAATTCCCCGAGAGAATTGTTTAGAAAATCATCAGAAAAGTTTCAGAGTGTTTCTGTTTTAACTTAAACTTCTGTTTTCAACTTTAAGACACGTTGTATGTGATTGTTTACATAGTAGTGAGAACACGGAGCATTCTCCCAGCGGCAGCCAGGTGCCTCTTGTTTATCTGACTACTTTCATAAACTACTGTTAGGGCACAGAATAATTCTGTCTGGTGCTTTCAGCGCTGCACAGGTGTTACGTAAATGTTAAAAATATAGCTTACAGCAACTTTTGTAAAGTTTCCGGTGCCACCGGGCAGCCGCAGCAGAGACAATCTCTGAAAAATTTCCGCGACACGGACTCCGTTTTCTGGAAGTTTTTTTTTTCCAAGTTAAGAAAAGAGGCGGACGTGTTTCCTAAATCCTGCATCAGTCCAAGCAAGGCAACTTCTTTCCGTTTTTATTCCGTTAGTAGCCATTAGCACTGTGCATTGTTGTGTGCGTCAGTGATATTCAGTCTACGAGGAAATCGTGCAATGACAAAGGTTCCGCCGTGCTTGAAATGCAAGCTGTGATTAAATGCTTACATTTTTTAACGCGTTTTTTCTCTAATTAATTAATCGTAATTAACGCGTTAAAGTCCCGGCCCTAATATATATATATATATATATATATATATATATATATATATACATATATACATATATATATATATGTGCAGTACCTTCATCTCGCTACAATATATACGGGACCTCCTAAGGCAGACATTTTGATTGATTTCATTTTTTCACATATATAGTTGTTTTTAATTATCATCTCCCATAACCATCAGCCTGATGTCTCGGTTTACATGGTTATTTTTTCTTGTGGATAATGGACAGCATCACTGTTCTCCAGGCAACTAACTTTCAGCTCGCATGTTAACTCTCTGGTCATACTCTGTGTAAAATAGCTACTAAAAGGGTTTTTAGAAAATGTTCTTGGTGAAACATGATGCTGCTTTGGCTGAGAGGGAAAAGCTGATGAGAACTGGGGTCTCATTTATCAAACATTGCGTAGAATCCTTACTAAAACCATACTTAAGCTCAGCAAAAAAAAAAAAAGTTCTTACTCCAAGTAGGTTTGTCGTCTCGTCGTCTTTGACTTCCTCCACTTATCCGGGTCCAGGTCGCGGGGGCAGTATCCCAACTAGGGAGCTCCAGACCGTCCTCTCCCCGGCCACCTCCACCAGCTCCTCCGGCAGCACCCCAAGGCGTTCCTGGACCAGATTGGAGATGTAACCTCTCCAACGTGTCCTGGGTCGACCCGGGGGCTTCCTGTCCGCAGGACATGCCCGAAACACCTCCCCAGGGAGGCGTCCAGGAGGCATCCTTACCAGATACCCAAACCACCTCAACTGACTCCTTTTGATCCGGAGGAGCAGCGGTTCTACTCCGAGTACCTCCCGAATGTCTGAGCTCCTCACCCTATCTCTAAGGCTGAGCCCGGCCACCCTACGGAGGAAACCCATTTCGGCTGCTTGTATCCGCGATCTCGTTCTTTCGGTCATTACCCAAAACTCATGACCATAGGTGAGGATTAGGATGTAGATCGACCGGTAAATCGAGAGCCTGGCTTTCTGGCTCAGCTCCCTCTTCACCACGACAGATCAGATCAGCTCAGCATCCGCATCACTGCAGACGCTGACCCAATCCGCCTGTCAATCTCCCGATCCCTCCTACCCTCACTCGTGAACAAGACCCCGAGATACTTCCTCCACTTGAGGTAGAACCTCTCTCCCGGCCCTGAGTTGGCAAGCCACCATTTTCCGGTCGAGAACCATGGTCTCAGATTTGGAGGTGCTGATCCTCATCCCAGCCGCTTCACACTCAGCCGCGAACCTCCCCAGCAAGAGCTGAAGGTCATAGTTGGATGACGCTAGGAGGACCACATCATCCACAAAAAGCAGAGACGAGATTCTCCTGCTACCAAACTCGACACACTCCACACCACGGCTGCGCCTAGGGATTCTGTCCATAAAGGTAATGAACAGAACCGGTGACAAAGGGCAGCCCTGGTGGAGTCCAACCCTCACTGGGAACAGGTCCGACTTACTACCGGCTATGCAGATCAAACTCACGCTCCTCTGGTAAAGGGACTGAATGGCCCTTAATAGAAAGCCACTCCTCCATCACCCTCGCAAGGGTATAGAGCTGGTCCACAGTTCCATGGACAGGACGAAAACCACATTGCTCCTCCTCAATCTGAGGTTCAACTATCGATCAGACCCTCCTCTCCAGTACCTTTGAGTAGAACTTTCCAGGGAGGCTGAGGAGTGTGATTCCCCTATAGTTGGAACACACCATCAGGTCACCCTTCTTAAAGATAGAGACTACCACCACGGTCTGCCGCTCCACAGGAACTGCCCCTGATGACCACGCAATGTTGCAGAGACGTGTCAACCACGACAGCCTTACAACATTCATAGCCTTGAGATACCCAGGACAAATCTCATCTAAGACTTTGTTAGTTAATGACTTGATTTGTGATAATCAGATTTCTTTGCTCTCTCTCACAGAATCCTGGCTGCAGCAAGAGGACTATGTTAGTTTAAACGAGTCGACTCCTTCTAATTATTTAAACCATCATATTGCTCGAAATAAAGGGCGAGGAGGAGGTGTAGCAACCATTTTTCATTCGGACTTATTAATCAATCCCTTACTAATTAATAGCTACAGTTTGTTCGAACATCTTATTCTTAGTTTTCCTAATCCAGATTGCAAAACTGTAAAACCTCTCTTGTTTGTAGTTTTTGGATCAGATCTCTGATTTTTTTTTTAATCTGATTTGGTGCTAAATACTGATAAGGTAATTGTAGCGGGGGATTTTAACATTCATGTCGACATTGAAAATGATAGCCTCAATGTAGACTCAATTGGTTCACCCAAAGAATACATAGCTCCACCCACTCCTGCCATCATACATTAGACCTTGTGCTGACTTATGGCATAGAGTGTGAGGAAATAATGATCGTTCCACATAATCCAGTCTTCTCGGACCACTTTCTGATAACCTTTGAGTTTTTTATAACTGAGTTCTCGAGACATGAAAGTAAATTTCACTATAGTCGGTCTGTATCTGACAATGCAGTTGCATCTTTTAAATCAACTGTTCCATCTTTACTGTCCTCAGCATCTCAGAGGAACATAGCAGAGGGCAATATGTTCAGTTCTAGCCCCTCACAAATTGATGCCTTAGTTCATAATGTTACTTCCTCTTTACGTGTGGCATTAGAAGATGTTGCCCCTTTAAAAAGAAGGTAATTAGGGACAGGAAGTTGGCTCCTTGGTTTAATTCTCATTTACGAGCCTTAAAACAAAGCTCTAGAAAATTGGAGAGAACATGGAGCTCTACGCACCATGAGGAGTCCTACTTATCCTGGAAAAATAGTCTTGTGCTTCATAAAAATAAGCTTTGACAAGCTAGAACTGCTTATTTCTCAGCGTTAATTGAGGAGAATAAAAAGAATCCTACATTTATTTTCAGTACAGTTGCCAAACTTACACAGAGCCATAGCTCTGAACCATCTATTCCCTTAGCGCTCAGCAGCAACGACTTTATGGGATTTTTTACAAGTAAAATTAATTCTATTACAAACAAAATCTTTAACATCCTCTCTAATGCGATTTCTTCTTCCTCAGTAAGTGAGGCAGCATCAGAGGTAACTGTAGAACCTCATCTGTGTTTGAACCGTTTTGATCCAGTTGAGCTTTCAGAGTTATCAAAAATATTAGCTTCATCTAAACCTCCATCTTGCATTTTAGATCCAATCCCAACCAAATTATTTAAAGATGCATTTCCTTTGGTTACTGCCCCCATTGTAGATATAATCAATCTATCCTTAGTAAATGGATATGTACCACAGGATTTTAAGTTTGCTGTAATCAAACCTTCACTTAAGAAGCCTTCTCCGGATCCAGATGACCCAATGAATTATAAACCAATATCTAACCTTCCATTTTTATCCAAAGTCCTGGAGAAAATAGTGGCCATCCAACTATGTGAGCATTTAAACCCTAATTATCTGTTTGAGGAATTTCAGTCTGGTTATGGAGAGTATCAAAGCACTGAAACTGCATTAGTGAGAGTTACAAATGATATTCTCATGGCCTCAGATAAGAATCTTGTGTCTCTTATAGTATTGTTAGATCTCAGTGCTGCCTTTGACACAGTAGATCACAATGTTCTTTTAGAAAGACTTGGACATGTTGTAGGGATTAAAGAAATAGCGCTAGGCTGGTTTAAATCCTACCTTTCTGATAGATTTCATTTTGTAAATGTACATGACAAATCTTCTTCATACTCCAGGGTTACTTGTGGAGTACCACAGGGTTCAGTGCTTGGACAAATTCTTTTTACTATATATATACTCCCAATTGGTAAAATTATTAGCATGGGATAAACTTCCACTGTTACGCTGACGATACTCAGCTATATTTATCCATTAACCCTGATGAACCTAATCGGTTGGGTAGATTACAGGCTTGTCTTGAGGACATAAAACATTGGATGACTCAAAACTTTTTGCTTTTAAATCAAGACAAGACAGAAGTTCTCATCTTTGGACCAGAAATCCAGAAAAGGAAATTGCTTAGTCAATCACCTGACCTGAATGGCATTACATGAATCCCCGAGAACAAAGTAAGGAACCTTGGTGTTATCTTCGACCAGGACATGCCATTCAAATCCCAAGTTAAACATGTTTGTAGGATTTCCTTTTTCCACCTTCGGAATATTGCTAAGATTACAAGCATCATTTCCAGGAGTGATGCTGAAAAACTAGTTCATGCATTTATTACATCAAGACTGGATTACTATAATTCATTACTCTCAGGAAGTCCACAGAATGTCGTTCAAAGTCTTCAGCTTATCCAAAATGCTGCAGCTAGAGTTCTGATGAGAATTAAAAAGAGAGATCATATCTCTCCTGTCTTAGCTTCCCTACGTCCCTGGGGCGACGGTGGCACAGGAGTTAAGTGCTCGCCCCGTAATAAGAAGGTTGCTGGTTCGAGTCCCGCTCAGTCTGTCGCTGTCGTTGTGTCCTTGGGCAAGACACTTAACCCACGTTGCCTGCTGGTGGTGGTCGGAGGGACTGGTGGCGCCAGTGCTCGGCAGCCTCGCCTCTGTCAGTGTGCCCCAGGGCAGCTGTGGCTACATTGTAGCTCATCCCCACCAGTGTGTGAATGTGTGTGTGAATGGGTGAATGACTGATTGTGTTGTAA
>SSNQ01000229.1:885668-919846 GCA_006942095.1 Nothobranchius kuhntae | reverse complement strand
ATCCAAAGTCCTGGAGAAAATAGTGGCCATCCAACTATGTGAGCATTTAAACCCTAATTATCTGTTTGAGGAATTTCAGTCTGGTTATGGAGAGTATCAAAGCACTGAAACTGCATTAGTGAGAGTTACAAATGATATTCTCATGGCCTCAGATAAGAATCTTGTGTCTCTTATAGTATTGTTAGATCTCAGTGCTGCCTTTGACACAGTAGATCACAATGTTCTTTTAGAAAGACTTGGACATGTTGTAGGGATTAAAGAAATAGCGCTAGGCTGGTTTAAATCCTACCTTTCTGATAGATTTCATTTTGTAAATGTACATGACAAATCTTCTTCATACTCCAGGGTTACTTGTGGAGTACCACAGGGTTCAGTGCTTGGACAAATTCTTTTTACTATATATATACTCCCAATTGGTAAAATTATTAGCATGGGATAAACTTCCACTGTTACGCTGACGATACTCAGCTATATTTATCCATTAACCCTGATGAACCTAATCGGTTGGGTAGATTACAGGCTTGTCTTGAGGACATAAAACATTGGATGACTCAAAACTTTTTGCTTTTAAATCAAGACAAGACAGAAGTTCTCATCTTTGGACCAGAAATCCAGAAAAGGAAATTGCTTAGTCAATCACCTGACCTGAATGGCATTACATGAATCCCCGAGAACAAAGTAAGGAACCTTGGTGTTATCTTCGACCAGGACATGCCATTCAAATCCCAAGTTAAACATGTTTGTAGGATTTCCTTTTTCCACCTTCGGAATATTGCTAAGATTACAAGCATCATTTCCAGGAGTGATGCTGAAAAACTAGTTCATGCATTTATTACATCAAGACTGGATTACTATAATTCATTACTCTCAGGAAGTCCACAGAATGTCGTTCAAAGTCTTCAGCTTATCCAAAATGCTGCAGCTAGAGTTCTGATGAGAATTAAAAAGAGAGATCATATCTCTCCTGTCTTAGCTTCCCTACGTCCCTGGGGCGACGGTGGCACAGGAGTTAAGTGCTCGCCCCGTAATAAGAAGGTTGCTGGTTCGAGTCCCGCTCAGTCTGTCGCTGTCGTTGTGTCCTTGGGCAAGACACTTAACCCACGTTGCCTGCTGGTGGTGGTCGGAGGGACTGGTGGCGCCAGTGCTCGGCAGCCTCGCCTCTGTCAGTGTGCCCCAGGGCAGCTGTGGCTACATTGTAGCTCATCCCCACCAGTGTGTGAATGTGTGTGTGAATGGGTGAATGACTGATTGTGTTGTAAAGCGCCTTGGGGGGGTTCTAGGACTCTAGAAGGCGCTAAATCAAATACAGGCCATTTACCATTAACCATTTACATTGACTACCTGTTAAATTCAGAATAGATTTTAAGATCCTCCTTCTCACATGTAAAGCTCTTAATAATCAAAGCTCCATCATACATCAGTGACCTGATTGTTCCACACGTTCCTAACCGAGCACTTCGCTCTCAGACTGCAGGTTTACTGGTGGTTCCCAGAATATGTAAAATTAGGATGGGAGGCAGATATTTTAGTTGTGAGGCTCCTCTCCTGTGGAACCAGCTCCCAGCTTTAGTCTGTGAGGCAGACACCTTGTCTACTTTTAAGACTAGGCTTAAAACATTTTCATTTGATAGGGCTTATGGTTAAAATCTGATGTTAGCCTAGATCTGGACAAGTGGGGGAGTACAGGGAGGTGGTAAAGACGGCTCTCCCTTGCCCTCCCTCCAACATGCCTCCATCTAAAAAGGCTAGGATGTCCAGAGTTATCTCTGTAGTTATGCTGCTATAGGCTTAGACTGCTAGAGGATACACTGACCACTTTTCACACTCTACTACTTTCTTCTACAATCTGCTCTTTAACTGTATTATTTTCTGTAATTTCAGCTGTTAACTTTATTTTTTCGCTGAGTGTTTTTCTCCCCAGAAGAAGCTACAATGATGTTCTGCTGAGCTGTGGTGGCCTCATGGAGGGAGCCATCGTCTAGCACACTGCTGCAAATCACTTAAACTTTCTTCCTCTCCTGATAATAACTTTTTGCTTTCCTTGACGTTAGATGTGCTTCTGCTAGTTTACCCGTTTAATTATAGATTCACTAGGATAAATACAATAAAGGTTATCTCTCGCCAAATAGAATATTTACTAAGAAATCACAATGTAACCATAGACACATTGCTTAGTGTGTGTGTGTGTGTGTGTGTGTGTGTGTGTGTGTGTGTGTGTGTGTGTGTGTATGTGTGTGTGTGTGTGTGTGTGTGTGTGTCTGCTCTGTCTTCTCGATCCCCAGTGAGTCGTGGTGGATGGCTGCTTATACTGAGCCAGGATCCTCTGGAGGTTTCTTCTTGTTAAAAGGGAGTTTTCCTCTCCACAGTTGCTAAATGCTTGCTTAGTATGAGGATTACTGTAAAGTCACTGACACTAGTCAGTGACTTGATGCAATTTGCTGGGTTCCTTATATAGGAAACATTATTTCTGATTGGCTTAATGAACTGACCTGGATTGGAATATTTATAATGTGAAGTGCCTTAGAAGACTCTTGTCGTGATTTGGCGCTATATAAATAATATTGAATTGAAAATTGAATTGATTTCCATAAACGACATACATTATCAATTTTCAGCTTTCAGCCAGAAACACCTTGTTGTCCCAAAATATTTATATTGCTATTTATTTCTCAAATGACCATACATTGATCTTACTTTGTAATGTCAATGAAAACATGCATGAAGTGACTTATAATGAAAGCTGAATGAAATACTACAATCATAATCATAGTCATAATCATAATAGACATTTCAATGACAGACAACCACATGTTTTTCCAATACTTTATTTGAGGAAAAAATAAAACCAGCCTAATCAATTAAACGCTAATCACATTCCATGTTGCATGTTGCAAAAAACCATGACGAGGTGTTTCAGGATCAACTTTACGTGGACATCTCAGCCGCTCATTTATGCGAGAGCATACCTTGTGCCACTGGTCCACACTCAGGTTAGGGAAGCGCTGGGAAACTAAGGAATGTAACCGCTCTTTCACATTCTCAGGAAGGACCGTGCTCCTAGGAGCTCCTCTCCACCCCCGACAGCGCCGGCGCTCCGCACACGCACACCACGCATAGCGCGTAGGGCACCACGCCGGGGGAGGGGCACCAAACGCAAGCTTATGAAAAAATAACATATATATGATAAAGACAGATTTCAATTAGAAGATGTGCAAAGCAAGTTAACAGCATGTTTACGGAGAGAAAACAATACAAAAAGTAACGGAGATGGACCGTGTCCACTTTTCACTCTCTGTCCGGGGCGTCGACTGGGGGATCTTGTATTGATGAAAATGTCCGGCTTTTCATCCAGGGGCAGGGATCAAATTATGGGGGAGTTGTATATCCTACACATCCAGGGGAGCCGGAAAAAAGTTTTTTATCTATATTACATCATTTATGGACTCTTTTGAGCAGAGAGCACAGACAGCAGCACAGCGCTGATCCCTTGTTGCGCAACGCTCCAGGCAGCGGCTTCCAGCGCATGGTCCATTCTCAAAGTGGCGCAGCCAAAAAAACTATAATTAGCACACGATCGTTCATGTCCGCACATGTTCTCTACGTTCTGTCTTATTTGTGCCTGAAGCGCTCTGCCACTGCGGAGCTCATCACCTGTGCTGCGGTGATTTCACCTCACTGACGCAGCATCGAAACGCACTCTGCACTTTGTGGTCAGGAGATCCCTTTGATCTGCTCAAAAGTAACTGATGAGGTGAAAAAGTAAGAATCCAGGCAGCAGATTTTCTGGAGAGTTTAGAGGAGATGCAGGAAGATGAGAGACAGACAGGACAGGAAATAGTTCAATAAAAACAAAACAAAACAAAGTGTTGAAAAGTAAAACGTAGGTAGATTTATCTCCACTACACGTTTTTACCTGTATAAAACAATAAGTTATACACATGTAATATTTATACATCTGATACAATTCAGATCACCTTCAACACTCAGTCACACACCCAGGGCCGTTTCGAGACATTTTGGGGGCCAAGGAAAAATGACCCCCCCCCCACACACACACACACACACACACACCACCACCACCCCAAAACTGGGCTCCCCAGAAGCCTCTGTGTGATTCATACCCTCTCCAGGAGTATTAGTTATACAGTGTTTATAAAAAACCCTCAGACTTTACTGACATGTTCTAATATTATCAGATGAAAAACTGAATTATCAGACATGCTGTCTCATCTGCTGCTTTTCTAAACTTGCTAAAAGTAGTAAAACCATTTGAAAGCCACTATTTGTGGATTCTCTGAAAGTTTCCATGGAGTGTGTGACAACTTATTTTTTCATTGATCCTATCGTCTAATCTCACAGCTGAAACAAGCATCCTTAATAATCTGTGCACAGGAAGCACCGATGCTGTAGTAAAACAAAAGGTATAATAATTTATTATTAATAAAACCTTGTTGCAGCACTAAAGCTGGAAAATGAGATTTTGCAGTAAATATGCTAAATATTTACATATGATTTGTTTTAGAGCCCTTTTATTGGTAGAATCTGATATTAATTTACTTCTTACAAATAAATAGGTCCCAACGTGGTTTGTGTGGCGTTGCCATAGTGTGACGTCATTGGCACAGATCCCCTGTCCTCTTTTTTGGAAATGGAAATATGATCACCCTGTATTAAACAAACTGTTCACCCGGGCTTTTGCGCTGCACAGAGACGCTTCACTGCCTATGACTTTGAATGTCGGTTGAGAGCGACTGAGAGTCAGTCTCATGCAGTCTGACCAATGAAGAGAGGGCCTCAAGTTAAGACCCTCTCCTCATTGGTCAGTCCACACGAGGTGGGTCAAAGGTTACCCTGAGCGGGTTACGTGACATCAGGCATTCAAGTATTGAGTATATTTACTGCATATTACAGTAAAATATTTTGTATGTGACCATATTATGGTGATCCTTGGGTCGTGATGATGGGGCCCTTGAATATTGTTGCCCAGGGTACAACAAAGTGTTAATCTGGCCCTGCCTACCGGGCATTCATTAGTAGCTGAGTGAGAGAGGCTGAGAGGGAGAGAAACTCAGAAAAGCTTTAGAGCTTTTTTACTGCTGGAGAAAAAAAACGTAGCAAGTCATCATCTTCCCAAATGCAGTTATTCTCTTCTGAATCAGCACTTCTTTAAAGAAGAGATAGTTAAATGCAACAAAGGGAAAAATCCTTTTATTCAGCCTGTTCATGCAACTTGTATCAAAAATAAGTCTGAACAGTGTTAAAGGTTGTTCATCTAAAAATAAACCTTTAAGAGTTTGAAGATTTTTTTGTTTAAATGAGTTCATCTTAAAACATCTTTCTCAAGTAAAAAAAAAGTTTCCTCTGTGAGATCAGATAGGCCTATCTGTGCTGTTTTGAAACAGAAATAAACAAATGAATCATATTTGTCCACCCAAATACTTAGATAAATATCACAAAAACAGGAAGGACAACAACACCGTCAAGGTAAAGTAAGATTTTTTTTTTTTAAATAAGTGGCTGTTTGTGATTAATCATGAGTTAACTATGGACATGATTTATATCATTATTAAATAGCCTATGTGGCCTATAGGCTATGTAACTGAGATTTAATATGAAAAATTAGACAAACCTATTTTCAAATTAGGTATTTGCTCCATGTTGATATATATTTCATAAACATTTACGGGCCAAGGGGAACATCAGCTGCTGATGGTATAATTTGAAGAAAAAGTCCATTATGCTAACCTCCTCCCTTCATATTAGAATTTTCTAGTTGTGTATAAAATGTGTACATTGTGCCTCTGTAGTTCTTAATAAAGGTTAAATAGTTTTGAATTTAGTCATGTCACATGCCAGTGACTGTGTTGTTTTTTCTGTGTGTGTGTGTGTGCGTGTGTGTGTGTGTGGGGGGGGCACCCCGAAGACTTTTTGCTTAGGGCACCAACATAGCTAGCAACGGCCCTGACCCCCGATGAGTCGTTGTGCTGATTAGATGCAGGAATGTGTGACCTACACTGAAACTGCTTAGGAATGAGATTCAAAGCTGCATTATAGGTACTCGAAAGGTGATATGTAAGCCCCCCTCCCCTATTTAAAGTTTGTCACATTTGACAGAAAGTATTAAAAATTCTTATCACTGCTTTATAAAGTCTTAGCTTTTGAAATTATTTTTTTTAATTAGCCGTCCAACAGTTTGAATCCCAAAAACATAATAAAAGTGTGTGCATTTAGTCATTTTTATTTAAAATGACAAAGCTCTCTCCTTGGTCTGCCATCCACAATGCATCAGACATATTTTGTTTTGAAATTGTGTATAAAATGAGAGAGGACGTATTTACGATGCTGCTCCTTTGTGCATCTACGATAGAGTAGTCTGGAAGGGCGAGTTCTTCTGCGTCCTACTGTCTGCGTTGGGTCAGAGATAAGGGGAGCAAGGGAGACTTGTCTTCTCAGTGAATTTTTGGACACAAACATCATTCTAATTTTTGTATTAAAAATAGAGTAAAGATAGAATGGAAATAAGCTAACAGAATAAATATAATGAAAACAAACTAACACATTGTTCATGAATGTGTGTGTGAATGGATGAATACACTGTAGTGTAAAGCGCATTGGAGTCCTCTGACTGTGAAAGGCGCTATACTGTACCTGTACACATGCAGATCATTTATCATTGTTGGCAGTGTTCCTTTGATACAGCAAGTGATGGCAGAACAATACTGTAATCAATGGGCTTTTGATGGCATTTCAATAGTATGGATAGCTCAAAAGCCTGCAAATTGTGACATATTTTAATGGAAGTGTAATTGGCACTTTTGGCAGTATTTCATTGACATGTCAATAATGACAGTGTGGTAGACCAGTACTGGTACGACTGGCTTTTTACAACATGTAAATGCTGTAGAAGTGGCCAAAAGGTGTGACACTGCTCATTATTGGCATTGTTGATTGCATAACTACAGTCGAGTGCTGTGCATAAAAAAAGACTGATCTAGGCAGGAGAATAATTTCTTTTCTGCATTTCCAAAGACTCACATCAAGATCTGAAGACTCACATTAAGATCCAGAACATCTGTGTAGGCTTTTTACTGCGCTTTGTTTTTGTCCCTACGGTTGTCTGTTGCAATCAGAAACAAAACAAAATGACGCTGATTAACAAAGAGAT
This sequence comes from Nothobranchius kuhntae, assembly GCA_006942095.1. Lineage (NCBI taxonomy): Eukaryota > Metazoa > Chordata > Actinopteri > Cyprinodontiformes > Nothobranchiidae > Nothobranchius > Nothobranchius kuhntae. The sequence continues at coordinate 912,681 of SSNQ01000229.1, read as the reverse complement.
ATCACTGCCAACCCGCATATCGCTGATATGTGGATTGTGGGCCGATGGCATAACTTTAAGAAATATTCAACAATTGCTTGCAGCAATGGATATTAAGGTCACCCGACAAATTGTCCACCTGCATCTGAGAACAAGAAGACCCGCACGTGCTCCTCGGAAAAGGAAAGTGACTTCGTAAGTACCCTACGCTCCCACTATGTTTTAGAATCTCACCTTTAAGAATAGAGATTTGTTTGTAGTTTTGCACGCTTCATTTGGAAAACAGTATTGACAAATCAGGCTATTTTATAGGTTTTTATGAACTCAAACAAAATTGTGTTTAAGCGCATACAAAAGAGTTGCACTAACGCATATGGTTTGCTTTGGAATGTAATGCAAGTCAAGTCAACCATGTGCATAAATATTATTCAATTGAAAAGCAAGATTAACGCACACTGTACAGTATATGCCCTGCTTCGAATATTTTTGAACAGGTACTGTACCAAGTGATATGGTCCTGATTTTGGGTTCACACGCCACTCAGAGTAGCAAAATATATTGCGTCTTACTTTTTACAGTACATATGTGACCCAAGCTTCTGTACAGTATATGCCCGACTGTACGTGTATTCTCAGAGCTGTTGATCACCATTTCGCATTTGTGTTTTACAGAACTATTCGGGAAATCATTGATGAGAAGACAAAGGCTAACGTCGAATCAAGTGCCAGCAGTTTATGCAAAAAGGTTGCGGTGAAACATGGAGTTCAACTGAGTACATCTACAGTAAGACCTGCATCCTGGCACTCACAGAGCACAGACGCTTCTGCTTTGCTCCCTTATCTTTTTTTCCCAAGGCTCTTTTGTCCTGTCTGCCTACAGAGCGCTTCTCTGCATTTCTTCTGGAAATCCCTATTTTTCAGAAATGGATTTAATTAATTGGTCATTCAACGCGATTGATAAGATTTTTTCTATGATGAGAACGGGGGGGGGGGGCTCCCACTTGCCCTCATGGGACACACGCAGCGGGATATATGCTCGATTCCTGGAAGGAGTGGAAGGTCGTATGTCTCTCTCAGCTGTCCATTGAGGATGTTGAAGATATGTGGATATTTGGCCTGATGATCAAAGTTCAAAGTTCAAAAATCACTGGATTTCTTCTGATTGGAGTGGGAGGATATCTGGTTTTCTGGAAAATTGGGAAGACGGGAGCGATTGGATGGCGACCCGCACCCATGGACAGCACCGTCCGTGTGGATACCTCACAGACTGGGATGTTTCTCGAGGTGAATCGTAAGCTGGACAATGTCTTAGCTGCGTTACCGGTGTTAGTGCGCAAAATGGATGTCATCTCGGAGAGGGTCACCGGACGGGGTGGAGATGTTTAATAACCCGAAATGGCTTCACTGAAGGACTGGAATGACCAGTTACAGACTGAAGGCAGAGGGGAAAATTATCTCTGCCTGACCCAAACACAGTCTTGTTATCCTAATCTGACGCCAAGGCAGCCTTGAACTGCCAACAACAACCCCCATGATGGAAGGAATGCAGACAGATGCTGTGGAGAAATGAGGGCCGGGGCGGGATTCGATCCCCAGACTCCTGGGTGAGAGTCACACGTGCTAACCAGTCAGCCAAAAGGACATCCCCTTGGCCAAGTAGCCAGGGCGCATGATCAGTCGGGACACTGTGACAGGACGCTCACAAATGTAAGCAGTACAGTAAGTGCTGAGCAATAAACTTTGAATACTTTCCTCAATTGAGTGCCATTGTTGTCCTTTGTTAGAACACAACTGATTAGCAATGTGAATAATGCAAAATTACCAAACCTTTTGTATAGCATGCTCTGCAGAGCTACATGCTACAGTATACAGTACAACAGAGTGCATGACCTGCATGTCATTGTGCTGTTATTGAGCTGCAGAATTGAGTGTCAGGAGCTGGACAATTCCTCTGGATAACAGAGGGTGTAGCGCTGTTCTGTGGTATTTTGTCATGTATCCGGTCCTGGATAGTGTATTTACTATTGTGTTTTTTGTATTTAAGAGGCTTTTTAACAAACATATTTGTAGCTCATTCTCCCCCACCTCTTCATGTGCTCACCACCTCTAAACCCACGTTTACCATCATTTCCGTCCACGGATTAAATGCTTGCTGTGTGTATTTTCACTCCTCCAGTCACGGGTGAGTAACGTTCATATTTTTAGTTTTTCTGCGAGGATTCTTCAAGCTGCTCCATGTCTGTCGCTAGATATCCTTGGCTCTCTGTGTTTTTGAGGGCGCAATGGCAGTGCTGTTGACAGCGGCGTGCTGACCAATCACAAGCATGCGTTCTCCATCTCTTTCGATGGATAGTTAAAATTTGGGGCATGTCTCCATCTTACTCCGCAAGCCCGTCGCGGTGACGCATAATGGCGTTGCGTCTGTCCATCCCGACGTAGTCGGAGAAATATAAGTTGGGCTTTAGTTACGGTACTGGAGCCAGATGTCAGCCATGTGTGTGCCTTTATTAAATCAGGCAAAAAAAGAAATGCACATAATTTATATGAAACACACAACAGTGATACCTGCAATAGCACAGGATTGTACCAGGGCCGTGCAGAGACCTTTGACGGGGCGGGTGCTCAAAGTAAAAAAGGGGCACTTATAGAGCAATCCAATAAGTTAGAAAATTCAGATAATGAGACCCTTGGGTTCAAACAACATAATAACAATATATAAATTAGTGTCATTAGTGTTAATGTTAGTTCATAAATAATAGTTTTAGTTTTTAAAGCTGACTTATACCTAGAGATGTTACAACCACATTTTTGCCCCTGATCCGAGTCCAAGTTGTTTGATTTTTGATTATCTTCCAATACTGAGTCCTGTTCTGATACCAGGTGGTGATGCAACGCATTATAAAAGAAATAAGTCGTCCTTCTGTCTGTATTTGTCATTTTGTTATTTTAGCCTGAAAAGGTCACTCATTCAGGAAGTACATTTAACAGAAATCAAGATCATTTATTGCTATTGCACAGGTGTACAACCAAAGATATTTTGTGCTTACTAAAGACAGCTCTAGTAAGAGGTAGTAAAATAAATGTAAAATAAATGCACCACAGAGACTTATCCATTGTGATCTACAGCTATGTTAGCTGAGATCTTTTTCCTGTCAGTAGAAAATTCTTGATCCCATTCAATGATCTTACTGAACTTAACACTAAACATGAGAGCTCTGCTAGCAACCTAACAACAACACCCTTTACACAAAGGCACCGTCATCACATACGTGGCAGGAGTCGCTGAGAAACTCAGAAGAATCTTCTCCAAACACAACATCCCGGTAAACTTTAAACCCAACAACACCCTGAGACAGAACCTGGTCCATGCAGAAGACAAAACACCCAAACAGAAGCTCAGTGGGGTCGTTTATGCAGTCCAGTGTAGGAGCACTGTCCAGATGTTTACATTAGAGAAACTAAACAACAATTACACAAGAACATAACACAACACAGGAGAGCCGCCTCTTCAGGTCAAAACTCTGCAGTCCACCTTCACCTGAAGGACAAGGGACACACCTTTGAAGATGACAAAGTCCACATTCTGGACAGAGAAGATAGATGGTGCGAGAGAGGAGTAAAAGAAGCTATCTATGTAAAGGCTTAGATTTCACCTTTCCAGAACCAATAATGCAGCTTTGGTCAAGGTCAAGGTCAATTTTACTTACAGAGCACATTTACAGCAGCAAAGCTACACCAACGCGCTGTACAAGGTAAAACAAATCAAGATACAACAAATCAACAATAAAAACCTAAAATAAGATGAGCACACAACAGTCACAATCTATAATAAAAACTGTTAAAAACTATTAAGATGCTCAAGTCAGCCTGCATTAAAAGCCAAATCAAAAAATTGCGTCTTAAGAAGGGATTTAAAATGCTCTAGATTCTGTGTGGTCCCGATGTTGAGGTAGCTTGTTCTACAGTTTGGGCCCAACCACAGGGAACGCTCTGTCGTCGCGAGTCTTGTGGCGGGTTTTTGGAACTGTTATAAGAGCTTGAGAGCTGGACCTCATGGTTCTGGCAGGGACGTAAGTGGACAGCAGCTCAGAGATGTAAACTGGGGCCAGGCCATGAAGGGATTTAAAAACAAAAAGTACAATTTTGAAATGTATCCTGCAAGAGACAGGAAGCCAATGGAGAGAGGCCAGAACCGGGGTTATGCGATCCCGCTTGCTGGTTCCAGTCAGCAAGCGAGCCGCTGCATTTTGGACCAGCTGAAGTCGGTGTGGGGAGGACTGGTCCAGGCCAGAATACAGGGAGTCGCAGTAGTCCAATCGGCAAGACACGAACAGGTGGATGACATGTTCGAGGACATTAGCAGGAAGGTATGGCTTCACCTTTGCTATCTGCCTTAAATGATAAAAACCTGATTGGACCACTGCACTCACCAGTCTGTAAAGATTAAAAGAACCATCTAAAAACACACCAAGGTTTTTAACACAGGCTTTTAGAAAACCAGAACAAGGACCAAGAAGGACCAACAGCGATGTTTAAAAGATTAGAAATTTTTTTGAATCTCATTCAGTTTCAGTCTAGGTCACACCTTCCTGCATCTAATCAACACGATGACTCACCATCAATAGAGGCTAACGACTCATCAGGAGATGGAGAGGCGGGGTACTCAGAGTAGTTTCTGCTCTTTAAATAAAAACAGACAGCTACAGCTTATAAGCTTGACTCTCCCATTTTCCAGTTAGAACTGACAAAGCTCCTCAGAGGAGAAGTGAAATGTTTTAAAGAAACCATAGAAGTCCAGTTGCCTTCATCTGAACTCTTTGGAGTAGTAGTCAATAATAAAAAATACATAATAAAGTAATAAAATGTATATAATTATGCTCACATTCACTTTTACCATCTCTTTGTGGGAGGCAGAAAATGTATCACGTTTAACCCTCTTATGATCATAAATATAACAAGTATTTTTTTTGTTTTGTTTTATGGCTTTTAAATTGTAATAAAAGTGTAAAATGTTTGTAACTCTGCTCCTTTTTTCAGAACAACCTCAGCTTTCAGAGTCTAGTTTGTATTTGTGTTTATGTTTATTAAAGTCTGTAAAACTGCAGCTTAAATGAAAAAAAAACAGATTTGAATTTTCTTTACATTTATTACTAAACAGGAACTTCTAAATGACTTGAGCAAATTATGTCAAAAGAACTACCGGTATTTAAACTCAGAACTGTGTTGCACACACTCAGAAAACAGTGTGACACCTGACCTCATGTTAACCAGTTTAATGACTGCAGCCTGTCTGTGACCACAGGTCTACGCTCTGGTCCAGAGAACGGGATACAGTAAAATAAATACTAGGTATCATAAAATAATACTCATGGGCTACTTCACACCTGTAGCTACATTTCTACCAGCATTATGAAGATCAATAAGCCAGATAAAAGGTTAAATCTAAACATTTCATTACAAAAAGTCAACTAATAAAATTCTGCACTGATAACATTATATTTTCAGCTAAATAAATATTTATTGTACGTATAAATAATGCTAGAATTAAGCTGAATCATTTAGTAAACAGTTGAGTGTTCAAATAAAAACCAGTGTGACTTTAATCTGTCCCTCCTCATGTCACCATCTACAGAAACAGCCTTCTGGGACACCTGACCAACCAGGTGGATTTTATTTGTGACGTTTCCATAACTTTATAAAAGCTGCTGATGAAGAGGATCAGATCATCTCCTCCTTGACGCTGCAAAGCTGGTTTCCTTCTAATAGCGATTTTTGGAGTAACATGAATTACATCATGTAATACTTCGTTGGAAAGCTCGTTTTATGTACTTTTAGAAACTGTTTGAATTATTTTTATTCGACTAGTAATTCAGAAGTTATAACCCGGAGAATCTAGAGTGAGACACATCCGTGATTCTTTGAGTTTCTGCAACTCTTCAGGAGAAGTCTCTCTCATGTCTCATTTTCTGTCCCAGACATGCAGCTACCTGACTCTGCTCCACACACACTAAACACGGACTCAAACAAAAGCTCTGATATTAAAATCTATCCAGCTGACGTGAAGCAGGCAGAAAAAAAACTTACAGGTAGATGAATGCAGACTCCTGTCCTCAGGGAAAACACCGGTCTGTCGTCTCCATGGCTACAAGGTAGAGCGACAGCAAGGACAACCAATCACACGTTAGTATGATGCGGCAGAACCAATCAGTGAGCTTGTAGGCGGGTCTAAGGGAAAATAGCCTTCAGCTCGAGGCGGCTGCCTCCGCATGGTCCTAGTGCCCGATTTGTATCACAGTATAACAGTTTTGTACGGTAAAATCTGACGAACGACCGGAAAAAGGGCACTTTGGGCACTTCGGACAAAAGGGGCAGGGTCTCAAGCACCCTCCGCACCCTCCTCTGCACGTGCCTGGATTGTACCCCCCACAAGAAAAAAGACAGGTCACTCTGAAAGACTTTACCAGGAGGTAAACAGAAGTTATGGTGCTCTCCTGTCCTGTGATGGAGGAATAATCACGTACGTATCACTGAGCCTGTAGCTCAGTTAAAAGCAATCAGTAAAAACAAAAGCATGCAGATAAAAATTACTTCCTGATTAATTCAGTTTCCAGCTGACTCCAGAGACAGCCAAATCAAGGAAAAAGCATTTTGAAAAAATTTTCTCCATTGACCAAAAGCCTCTGTGACGCTGCACGTGATTACCAACACAACAGCTCTTTTCAGAGCTACTTCCTCAGACCTCTAACCTGCAGACCCTCGGTTGTATCCCATGCCGGTGAAGCTGAACTCAAAGGAAGCTACTAATCTTTGAGTCTTGTGGTCTCGACGTCCGGTGACTCACCATTCGGGCCGCCCTTCCTCTGGATCGCTGGGAGCAACACATACAAAAGGGTATTGTAGGCTGCACACTGGCGTCGGGTGGTTTTTATAAACAAATCTGTAGTTTAACAAACATACAGCAAACTTATTTTACAACACAGACTCTACAAATTCTCTCAGATACTTAAGAAAGGTTCTGCTAAAACATCTAGCGTCCATTACAACATCTCATCCATTACAGTAATCCACTTAATACCCATCATGTATAATCATTAGTTTAAGGAAAATAAATAAAATAATTTTATAAACTATATACTTGACTCTGAATTAAAACAAAGTGTGTTTATGGTCCCTGAAAAAGTAACTATGATCTTCTGATTAAACATTCAAAGAATAATCAGATTGATATTTCATATTTATATGGAGACATCACATCTTATTGGTCACTTTTAATAAATATGTTGTTAATCATCAATGCTACAGTCCATAACGGGGGAAAATAGCATAAGTCAACGGTCAAAGCTAGAGAATAAGAAAATAAATTGTGAGGGGAAAGACGTGCGGACAAGATGGTGTTTGTTTACAGTCCCCCCCGGAAATACATTTCTGCGCATGCTCAACCTAATCTGACTCAGTGCTTGGTATATGTATACTCACGATATGATCGGACCATTTTAGTTAGAGTCAATATAAACAGAGATTTAAGACTCCCAATCAACCAAGATTTCAATAGGATTGGGGGAATTTGGCACATGTAAACATTGCTATTAAAGTAATAGGCAGGTTGGTGCAAAACGGATTTTCAGAGATTTAGCCCCCAAAATGAAAAAAAAAAAAAGATCGTAAGGAGGGAAATAATTCTGACAACTTCAGACCACTTTTGTTTGACTCTGTTTTTATAACAATAGAAATAAATACATAAGAAATATTATACCACTTTATTCATTTGTTGCTGCTCTTTCCCAATTTGGCTAATGGAACGGTCTAGCTTTCTGATTTGAGCACAGATGGATTTCTTGACATTGTTGATTAGGAGAGCTTCTGCAGCTCATACCTCCCCTTTCAGTGGAGTTTAGACTCCAAATCCCTAGAGCCTACAGATAGGCTAGGCTAGTTGCATCTGAGTCACTGCTTGGGCACGGCTGGACTAGATAGCAATGTGCTGTGTGTGTGTGAGAGAATTTATTTGTGCTCATCTTTCTTATGTCAACTTATGCCTGGATTCAAGCCTTCTGGCTAGCTGCAGCTCAATCTGAAGCTGTCACTCTGCATCAAAATGGATGGGTGACTGACGTGTGTGTGTGTGTGTGTGTGTGTGTGTGTGTGTGTGTGTGTGTACCATGCTGTTTTCAAGTTTCTAGGGTGCATAAATCACTTGGTGGGCTGCAGTATAAAAACTACATGTGAACTAAACCAGGTTGCACACGCTGGCATGAAATGAGGAGGAAAAAATATATATATATATATATATATATGGTATGCTAAAATCGTAATCGTTCGGGTCAGTGTTTTAAAGAGTTTGGCTCGATTAATTTTCGGTATATTATTATTACTATTATACAAGTCCTTCTGAAAAAATTTGCATATTGTGATAAAGTTCATTATTTTCTGTAATGTACTGATAAACATTAGACTTTCAGGCTGCTGATCTAGCATTATGTCTTTAGTTATTTCACGTTATTTGCACATCTGAGTGTCACGCTAATACAGACAAATGTTGCGTTTGACTGTTGATGCTCCGTGTGTCACGACCAGAACTTGGAAGACCCGTGATGACACCAAACATAGTAAGCACTTTAAAAAGTCTTTATTAGCCAGGAGCTAAGACGTGGAGGTGTTACCAGGGTAATACTCAGGTAAGGGCAGAGACGAAGACAGGTGTGGGTCGAAGCCAGATCCGGACAAAGCAGGTACAGGGAGCAGGCTGGGAGGCATGGTCGAAGACAGGCGAGGTTCGTGGTGGCAGGCAGAGTCCTTGGCATGGAAACGAGGTCAGGAGGCTATTATACAGGTAGAGGTTGGAGTGCTGGAGAATTTACTGGCATTAGTGTTCAATAATGTGGCACCGAATGGTTGGATGGCTGGTTCTTAAGTAGCAGGGGAAGCAGGTGAGTGTGATGAGCTGAGGATTCAGGAGCAGGTGAAGTGGATGAAGCTGATGAGATGCAGGCTGGGATAGCTGTGAAAACAAGGTTGGCTGGGGCTAGATGAGGAGACCAGGTGTGAAGCACGAAGGCTGATGAGGTGAATGATGGTGCATGGAGGTCAAGGCATGGCAGGATCATGACACTATTTTTATTTCTGCAGTGAGCCTTAAAAACTCACCTCACACTGCCCAGAGTTTTTTCTTTAAAACTTGTGTTAACAACGAGATTCCTGTGTACCCTTTTTTTTGTTGAAGGATGAAAACTTTACATCAGTTGTCACGGGGAAAGTTCAGCAGACATATTTGTTTACATTTTTGCCACTGTGTGCCGGCAGTATGAGAGAAGGGAGGGAGGGGTGATGCTCTGATCAGCATCTCTACAGGCTCCAGTAGCAGCGACCCAGCTAGTTTGATCCGCTCTAAAAGGCGTTGATCAAAATTTGCAGATCACATTTTTTAAACAGAGATCAGGCGTGTGCAGCCATAATGCGTCACTCAATACAGCGTCCGTGCAGAAACTAGGAACTTTTATGTGCTGCTCTTAAATCATGCATATAAAAATTCATTATTTAATGGAAAATGAACCGAAACGCTACACAACTGGACCGAACTGAACAGGCCGAACCAAAACGGTTCAAACCCCCCCCCCCCCCCCCCCCCCCCCCCCCCGTGAACCGTTACACCCCTATATACACAGTATTTACACACAAATAACAATATATTTATTTTTTGTAACTATGTGTGATTAGCATTCAGAAAAGGGGCAGAAAGCACATTCAACCATCCTGTTATTGTTGTAAAGTAAATAATCACAGGCTACACTATAATGCACACGGTTAGAAAAGGAAAACAACTGTTACGATAAGCATGATTCCAGTTTAAATGTCTTGAAATAAGGCAAATGTTTACCTTCCGTAAACATATTTTGCAGATTATTGATATTTCACAAAAAAGTACAATACCAGAAAAAACTAAAACTAACTGAACCATTTAAACAGTATTAAGTCAAAAATAAGTATGGTAAGATGTTCTCCAACCTTTGGCCAATACTACAGATACAATATATATATATATATATATATATATATATATATATATATATATATATATATATATATATATATATATATATATATATATATATATATATATATATATAAGCATTAGCACTCCTTATGCTGCTCTAACAACTTCATGAAGCTGGATGCAATTTTCACGACAGATGTCACTGCCGCAAAAAGTAACATGTTCCACCCAAGGTGGATTAATGTAGACACACCATTTTATTTCTATATGATAAAGCATTAACCAAAGACTTCTAAACAGGAGCTTGTCAGATGTGGTTGAAAAAAAAAACTAAAATGAATTGCAACTTTTCTGTGCAGCTTTAACGAGACTGAGATGTGCTCAAGGTGTGGATGGATGTTAGAACAGCTAGATGTGAGATGCCACAAAAAAGGGCACCACCCTTCTGTGCCCTCCAGTGTCTCTTCTTGTCATTGGTGGTACATACGAGCACATTTCCACACCCAATGTGTTTGGTTGGCTTTGGGGAAACAGATGTTTTTTGAACTTGAACTAGTGTGACAACTGTCAGTCAAACTCTGCAGACTCACAAGACGTTACCTAAATAAAAGTGTTTTAAAAGAGCAGCTTTTTTTCTTCCCTAAATGAGTTATAGTTCAGTTTCCTAATTATATAAAAAAAAAAGTTTTCAAAGTATAAAAATGACTTATAATTTAAAAATTGTAATCAAAAGGGAAACCATAGCAACAGATACCTCTATTTACCTATAGATTACCAGACCGCCGACAGCATTTTAAACTGCATCTTTTTTTTTTACCCGTTTGTTTAATGCCCTGAAGGCTGGAGTCACCAAGTTCATGAAAGTTCTGCAAATTAGTAACGTTCTTCACAAGAGACATAATTATGCATCAAAACTGAACAAATGCACATTGTAAGATTAAAAGCTCTGTTTGACTTGCCCACATAGATGTTAGGACTGAGCTAATGTAAGTTAACAGTTGCATAAAATGTCTATTCACTGAATTACATGTGGGTGTCAATACCTTAACGTTTGATCTGTACACCAATGAATCATTTTAAACAAGACTAAATCAAGATGAATCACTTGTTTAAAGCCATGTTCCCCAGTTCTGGGCCTCTGGACCTGCTGCCCTGCACGTTTTAAATGTTTCCCTGTTTCAACACACTCGATTTAAACTAATGGGTCATTAACAGCCTACTGCTGACCTTGATCACCTGCCGAGGAGGTAATTCGGTCGTTTGAATGAGGAGTGCTGAAGCTAGGAACCATGTAAAACACGCAGAGCTGTGGGAGACGTGGATGAGAATTGGAGAATCAGATTTAATGATATTGTTGTGTGAAATCAAGCCCGTTTCTATAATGACAGACAAAAAGACAAAAAACAAAACAGAAATGGTTCTCAAGATTTGGAAAGCATGGGAATAAAATTAATTACACAGGATACTGTAGGCTCTTAATAATTTAATAATTTGTGCTAGCTAAGAAACCTTTTTAATCTTTCATTCGATCTGACTTGTATTGGAACGTATTTGTCATAGATAACCACTCGAGTATGATTATTACAGTATGAAAACACATTTTCAGTCCCTAAAGGTAACTTCCATGAAAACTGGTTCAGCAGCTTCCTGCCAGATGAGGCCTCTGAAGTCAGCTCCAGACATTGGCTACTGTCAACTCTACCACACTGCCAGTGACCCAGCTGTTTGAGCCACATGGACACCTGAGAGCTCTGAGAGGCTGCCAAAGGCTGCATCAGCAGCCCTGCTCTGACCATCTAGTAAAAACTGCTGCTGGCACCGTCTGTTTGACTTATAATGCATGTCAAATGCAAATTATTTTAGTTTACGAGTTGTGGATCGTACCCGTCATCTGTGTGTGTGTGTGTGTGTTTCCCCACTAAACATTTTTACAAATCTGTGTTTCTCTTTCCCTAAATCTCAATATGCACGTAGTGAGGTGAAAAAAAATGTTTCAGAGTGTATGGGTTTTGTATTTTGTGCAATGAACCAAAACCTTTAAGATTCTGATTTCTTGGACAACTTAGGTATTTCGGCATGTTGATTTTCTGAGTTTCTCTCTCTGAAGCAGCAGGTAAGGGCAAGGTCAGGCACCAGGTGCTTCTGGCTCCAGAAGAGATTTATGATCTCTCATTCATGATGATGAGATTTAGGGTCTCTCTGTAGGTAATTTTTGAAAAATCTTTGACTTTGACATGCACCAACTAGTTAAGAATGTGTGAATGCTGCATCCTAGTGTGCATGGCGCAGGCAAGTAATGACTTGCAGCTCATTTAACCAAATGCCAGGTATGATTCCCAGAAGAAGCTCACACAGATACCTTTGCATAGCCTGTACCAATGACAAGAACTGTAATCAAATAACCCAAAATGCAAAAAAAAAAAAAAATTGTGAATTTTTTTATTACTGAACTCCTTACAAAAACAGTTAAACAGACATGATTATTTGACTCATGCAAAAATAAAACATTCTAGATTTGTCAAGACATTATTTCCATACACTTAAAAGACTTTTAGGTGACTCAAAGGTCCAAAAACCTGGAGCATTTTGTTCTACCTTTTAGAACATCTATTCTAATCCGTCCGAACCAAAAAGGTGGCTTGTTTTCTGTCACTGGAAAGGTTTGAGCTTGTGAAACCAGCAAAAACGCAATAATCACCGAGATGAAAACGAAAAAAAAAAATAATAATAAAAAAAATATATATATATAGCTAATTCACTTTTTTCACCACTCCAAACACTTTACTGTACGCAGCATTGGAGCAGAGCCACTCAAACAAGTTATGTCATTTGGTGCTTTGATGTAAACAAAAAGTAATTGTTGAAGCTTTGGCTCTTTATTTCTAAAAAAAAAATGTCATTCATTGCACTAGCTACACACACACACACACACACACACACACACCTTTAAACAATGTTGCATGCATGTCTGATGAGGCCTTGTGCACTAGAAGCACAACAATTTAGTTGGTTTGATCTGTTTTTCCATCGAGCTGAGTTTTTTCTCACAATGTTGCCATTAAACTTTGATCATAATCTGAAAAAGGTGTCATAAATTAAAATGTACAGTTGTTTCTTTGTGTTCAGACATGCTGCTAACTGCTGTTAACACCGATACTACTAGTGCAACATGGCTGTCAGATTCATTGTTGGAATTTATGCTCATTGTGTGAAATAAGATCATTTGTTTCTATTTGTCACACTGCACCCTGTCTGTTTTTAGATGTGATAGAAGCATCCTGGTTTCTTACTCAACCCGGCTGGATGCTTGACATGAGTGCTCCAAGCCACTATCTACTATTGGATTTTATCTACAAAATCCTCTTTTTTAGAAGAAAGTGGTTGAAAAATCACAGACAAAAGCTGTGATTGTTTGTGTCAGCTTTTTCAGTTGGGTTGTGATAAACACCCAAAATATGTTTATTTTTTCTATTTTACTAAGTTTTACAACAATAGATGAGCGTTTAAATGCTTAGCTTTAGTATTTAGGCCTCTGCCACTTTGCCAGTGCTACCAATGTTAGCTATTTGGTGTTCAACCCTAGCTGATCAAATGAACAAGAGATAAAGATAGTTGTTATTTTCTCAGTGACTGCATTTCTGAAGCCTAATGTCCACTTCTCCATCTGTGTTGGTACGGAGACACGCAACACCATCATCTGCCTTTGTGAGAGCTCTCCAGCAGGCGGTGTTGTACCCGAACGCGTTCATTGAACGATCGTTCGTGAATTTGTTCATTTTTTTTGTGAACGTGAACTGAACATGTTCGTATTTTGCCTGATGAAAATAAAAGGGAGTGCGTTCGTCCTGGCGAGTGTGAACGGGTTTTTGAACGCGTTCTTTCGCCGTTCTAGCTCCAGATCTCCACGGAGCTTTTCCGGAGCTAAAGCCTAGCTAAATCATCCTGTTAACCATAGAGTTTATGAAAAGTAGAACCCGCAGATGTGGCCAAACATAGGCAGTAGTGGTTGGTGCGGCATCTACTCTTCTATGTCTATGCTGTGTGCAGGAGTCAAAATTCATTCAGAAAAATTGAAAAGAGACTTAACTGAAAGATCATACATTTTTTAATGTTTTGCACTTTTAATATGTTTAGTTTGCCACCTCAGCCTGCTTCCTAAGACTGTTTAATAATTTCCCATTAAAAAAAAAAATCCAAATATTGTTTTCCTCATGTTATTGAGAATTCACTGTAGGGTAAAATTGAACGGGTGCCAACTACTGGAAAATTATTTCATAAGATATATATATATATATATATATATATATATATATATATATATATATATATATATATATATATATATATATATATACATATATAGTTTTTTACACAAACTTTCCCAACACTGCCAACAGGCACACTGGGGCGGACGGAGTCAAGCCCACATTTAAAATCATCTGTCAGATAAGAAGGAGACCGCTAGCTTGTGATTGGTCAGGATGCCGCTTCCTATTCGTGACCTGATTACGTTGCACAATACATTAAACAAAATCTCACAGAAAACTGAAAATATGAATGTTTTATTCACCTGTGACTGAAGGAGTGTAAATGTAGGCAGCAAGTGTTTTATTCATGGATGTAACAGACAGGAGACATGGGTTTAGAGCTGCTAGTGGCTGGAAGTATAGGCTGATGAAAACGGAGCTTTTTATTGTATTAAAACTGAGATAACTGTGATGTCATACATAAAAAACTGCTATGAGTATGCATATTTATGCAGTGTTTTAGTTGTCTTTGTCTTTAGGATGTGACCATTCAGTTAAATGTGCTTTTGCATATGTGTCTTTGTATGTGTGGTGAAACACATGTGTTTTATTCTTAGTGTGTAAATGCCAGCCTGTCAGAGCAGGCGTCTTGTGACAGACAGGTGTGACATTTAACTTTTTTTAGCCCAAAACCTCCATCTATCTTTGTTTCACACAAATGCACAGCAACCTCCCACACACCCATGTTCACATATTGGTAAAATAAAACAGACCACTCAAAAGAAATATTTTAAAGCAGAATTATTATTACAACTGAGTAAAATGTAAAATACTACAAGGGCACACATCATATTTCTAAATGTTACATATTTTAGTAGCTCAAACACACTCCCAAACTTCAGTACTGTCAACAAACACTTGGTCACCCTGTGTCAGTTTTAGCCACTTCGGTTGTGAGAATGTGTTAAAATAAAGTGTTGTTTTTTTGTTTTTTTTCTTAAAACAAAAATTGTTTATAGAGTAGGGAAACAAGGGTGAGGTGATGAGAGGAAAGAAAATGTGATTTTAATATTTGGGGTTAAACTAACTCAACATCGCACTGGCACACTAACAAAAGGAGTCTAATCAGCAAACTTAGAAAAGCTTTGGTTCCACTTTCTTCACACAGTTAGTCATACAAGTCTACTGTCAACGGTCTTCTTGGTTTGTCACATTTCCTTTTTTATTGATCTGTTTCTAAATTTTGTTTCCAAGGATTGACCTGATTACTTTGCACAATAACATACACGTTTCCAGAGGGTGATTGTGTGCACAGGGCTATGCACTCTCTGTGGTGCACAGTTTGTACCATTCACTGCACTGCAAACAACTATTGGTTGGGATCTTTTACTGAAAGCTGCCTTGTTCATCTCTCTGCCATGGTTTCCAGCCTTCAGGCAGTGACTGGTGTGAACGGTGGGGCGTTTGCACCTCACTCCACCAATGTTGCCTTAGCAACACTTCAACAAGGAAAGGTGAGAAAATGTTACTTGGTAACACCAAACAATGAAGATTAACACCTGCTTCAGCAGACGTGCAAGCACCAGCAGCAAATTGGGAACTGCTGTAAATTAGTCTTGTTGCAACACTCTGCTAAGAAGCCTGACACTAATGGAGGTTTGCTCACTGTTACCCTTGCTTTAACTTTCCAAGGTCAAACCCGAGTATGCGTTTAAAATGGCTGGGTAGAAAAATGCTCACCTCCCTATTGGTCAGGGTTTAAATCAAGATACTTTAATGTTAAAGGAGACCTAGAAATTAATATTTCCATGTTGTTGAATAAAGACAGCTTGGGTTGTCAAAAGTAACGTGCCAAAAAGTCAAAGCCGTGTGATCTGCTTTTTGTGTAAATTAGAAAGTTGAAAACGGCAAGGAAAATCTTCTTTTGTGGGCAAGCTTTCCTAATAACGTCACAAGGTAACCACTCCTGCTACAGCTACCTGTTATCACCTCAAATGCAATAAAGTCTTCAATAGCTGTGCTTAATAGCAAAAGAAAAAAACATTAAACTTTTGAGTAGCTGGCAATTATGCATGGAAGGGTTAATCAATGTTATATGAGTCTAGCGTGGGACATTACTGAGAAACCCTGACTGTAGTTTAGTTTCTGCTTTCACTCATCTCTTCACACACACACACACACACACACACACACACACACACACACACACACACACACACACACACACACACACACACTCACCCACTCACTCACTCACTCACTCACTCACTCACTCACTCACTCACTCACTCACTCACTCACTCACTCACTCACTCACTCACTCACTCACTCACTCACTCACTCACACACACTCTGCGGCCAGAGTACTGCACTTGCAACTTCAGCTAGGCAGACTGCCACCTGATGATATTTTGGGGAAAATTGAGCTGACATCCCTGGTGCTGCAGTCTGCTTCCAGCATGTTTCCTGTATGTTTTAGATTGTGGACACAGCTTATTTATTTCATTTAGTGATGAACTCCTGTAGGAACTGATGATGGTTGTGGAGACATTTCAGCATTTCATTGAAATTGGAAAGGTGGAAATTGGAAGGTGACAGGGAAAATATGCTGGCTTAGTCCACCGAGCCAATGTGTCTCCATACAAAATCAACCAGCTTAGTTGCCTAGTGGTAGAGCGTCCGCCAATGGACTGGGAGATTGGGGTTCAAATCTTGATCGGTTTATACCAAAGACTTAAAAAATGGGACCCAATGCTTCCCTGCTTAATGGGCTCGACACACGGGAGGCGACATCGCCTCTCCTCCATTCATTTTCAATGAGACATGCGCGACAAAGTGATAATCGCGGGTCTCCCTTCTACCAAGCGAAACGCGAAAAACGTGCGTGTAAAATTTTGCGCTCGTGCACGTGTCGTGCACAGGCAACCCAGCGACACAATCCCAGAAAGTTGAAACATTTTCAACTTTGCATCGCTGTCGCTCGGACGAGGACCAATCAACGGAGGTTTCATTCACTGACCAATGAGCGGACAGGATGCTCCGTACATCTCAGAGCAAACATGGAGGAGAAGTTGATTATTATTATGTTTTATGTAGTAAAATCAGAAGTAAGATTTCACATAACTCTAGCAGCACCTTGTGAAACATCATATCTACCGCTTTATTAACTCTGAACCGCTTAAATAGCCTTAATTCCCTCCAACCTGACACAGCCAAACAAAACAACGGAAGTTTCAATTTCGCCATGGAACAGAACGCGTAGACGGTTTTGCCGCTGCCGTGGGTCGCCTCCCGTGTGTCAGTTAATAAAAGCGACAGCAACGAATTTTGCTGATCGCTGTCGTTTGTCGCCTCCCGTGTGTCGAGCCCATGACACTCGTCTTTAAGGGACTGGATTGGGGGGGTGTCTACAGCTCACCACTCACCACGGGGACAGGTTAAATGAGAAGGATAATTTTCACCACACACCAGTGTGCATGACAACTATGAGCCTGGCCCAGGAGAAGGTTCCAGTCCTGTGGAAGATATCCTGCCTTGTTCCAGTTCCAAAGAAAACTCGCCCATCAGTCAATGATGACTACAGACCGGTTGCCCTGACATCCCACATCATGAAGGTCCTGGAGAGACTCCTGTTGGTCCACCTGGATAAGCAAACTAGAACATATCAGGACCCGCTGCAGTTTGCTTATCGCCATGGAGTTGGAGTTGAAGATGCCATCATCCAGCTGCTTCAACCAATCTACTGTCATCTGGACAAAGCAGGCAGCACTGTGAGGGTCATGTTCTTTGATTTCTCCAGTGCATTTAACACAATCCAGCCTGATGTACTTTGCCAGAAACTCCAGAAGACACAGGTGGGGGCCTCAACTATCGCCTGGATTAAAGACTACCTGACAAACAGACCACAGTTTGTGAGGCTGAAGAACTGCACATCAAACCAGGCGATCAGTAACATTGGAGCACCACAGGGGACTGTACTCTCACCATTCCTTTTCACCCTGTACACCTCAGACTTCCAGTACAAATCAGAGACCTGCCATCTACAGAAATACTCAGATGACTCTGCAGTTGTCGGGTGTATCAGAGATGGACAGGAAACTGAGTACAGAGAGCTGGTGGAGCGCTTTGTGGCATGGTGTGGAAACAATCATCTGACCTTGAATGTGAACAAAACAAAGGAGATGATTTTAGACTTCAGAAGAAACAGGGTGGAGTCAAACACTGTTTCCATCATGGGAGAAGAAGTGGAGGTGGTTGAGGAATACAAATACCTTGGAGTTCACCTGGACAACAGACTGGACTGGAGAAAGAACAGTGAAGCTGTTTACAAGAAGGGACACAGCAGACTGCACTTCTTGAGGATGCTTAGGTCCTTCAATGTCTGTAGCAAGATGCTGCACATCTTCTACAAGTCTGTTGTTGAGAGTGTAATCTCTTCAGCCATCGTCTGTTGGGGTAGCAGCATCAGAAGCAGGGACCTGAAAAGGCTCAACAGCCTAATAAAAAAGGCTGGTTCTGTTCTGGGGACGACTGTGGAACCACTGGAGGAGATCATGCAAAGAAGGATTCTCCAGAGAATCAAGAAAATTATGGACAACCCTGAGCATTCTCTTCACAAGACTGTCCGACAACGGAAGAGTGTCTTCAGTCAGAGGCTTCTTCAGTTTCGCTGCAACACTGACCGCTACTGGAGATCCTTCCTGCCAACAGCCATTGTAATATACAATAACTCTTTGACGACTTGATTATTATTATTATCCTGAGCTACTACAGAAATCAATTTCCCTCTGGGATTAATAAAGTATTTTTGAATTGAATTGAATTGAATTGAATGAGACTTTTAGGACTTTGCTAAGACATCAGCATATTGTGACCATTTTGGCAGTGAGTGACATCACTGATCAGTGCCAAAGTGTTCATGGACATTAATGACACGAAAAAAAGTTTTATACTGACAAAGTACATCATAATTTAATCCACTTGGGGCACCGGGAGAGCAGCTGTGTGATGTAAGAAGTGGCATTCAATGATCAAATGAAGCATAGTTTTTTATAGCGCCTTGTAGGAGATTTTCACCATAGTTTATGACATCGGGGTTTAGAGATGACTTTAGAGTGGTTTATTGTCTGTTCCTTCAACTCCGTTTCATTAGCAACCCATGCTGGATGTTAGGTGACATCTGCCAATATAATTTCCTCCTGAGTTACATCCAATCAGCATGAGCTAATCACAAGTCCCACTGGGCCATTTCTGAGTACATATCCCAATAGAGGTTGGACCCTGAAACGGCTTTGACAATAGTCCCTCAAGGACGTTTGGTGAAATGGAGAAACATTCGTGTTGCAAAGGTCCCGTAAAATTACCCGGAATTTCCAATTGAGGAAATGGGCCTATTCAGTGTCTTTTAGGAGTGTATTTGTGCTATTTTGAATTAGATTGACATTAATCAGTGGTAGATCTAAAATTATAGGCACTACTCAGCGTGACGTTGTGGCTGCTTTTCCCAACAGCAAGGTTCAGCATTTTCTCACTATTTTCTCTATACTTTTCAGTCCCTGCTCTGTTGTGGTTCCAAGGGCTGAGCCGGGCCGGCGTTGAGACTGTCGGCTGCTGATTGTGTAAGGGGCAGATTCACTGGTTGCTACAGAGTATTGTGCCTGTTGCCTGCAGCGATTTCCTAGTTCAGAGTCTGACCAAAATCCATGAAAAGGAAAGGAAAACCAACTACACTGAGGTGAGGTGAGTTAACTCCCGCTGTACGGAACTGTTTTAGGCTGAGTAGTGCTGTTGGATAAGTCCTATTCAAGAATCAGTTTTACAACTAAGTCCAGTGATCCTTGATTGATTTCTTCTAATGGTTCATGAAATGTTTTGCTAACACGGACAAATGCAGATGCAGGCAAAAAGACCTAAACTTTTTTTATTTACCAGACTCAGTGTCTGTCTACAGGCCAAATGAAGGCAGTGCTACCAGTGGTGTGCATGTCTCTTGCCACTTGGATCATGACAGTCTGGAGAAGAGAACAGTAAAGCTGGTTTGGAGGATTGCCGCAAAACAGCTAATCCGCTCAGATGCTCCCGACCAAACATGGTTTATCGCTATAATGAGACTTATAGGAACAACAAACCAACCTCTGCTGTGAAGGAAAACGGGGAGGTTATGAGAAATGGAATATGTATGATTGCATATTTGTGACAAAAGCCAATATATAAATATATATATATATATATATATATATATATATATATATATATATATATATATATATATATGAATGAATGAATATATGATGAACAAACTAATAGAATCATATTTTTAAACGATTTTTTGCACATGTTCTTTAGTGTTTTTCACTGTAATTATGTTCAGAGATTTTCAGAAGTGTGTGAGGATCTCTGCGGCAGTTATTAAATCATAAAATGATCAACCAGTCCCGCATAAATCATCTCCAATCTATTTTTTTGTCCTAACATCAGAATCCAGAAGGATTTAATGAAACGACATAAATTTGTGATGTAGAGTGTCTTAACAGATAGACACATCTGTCAGTTATAAAGCAAGTTTCAGAAATGGTAAGCAAAAATTTCACATTGGGTTCTGTGTGAAATGTCAAACGAAGATAAATGGTAGATCAGTGTGCTGCTATATAAGGTACAGGTATAAATATATATCACACCTTAATCATTTTAATTGGCCCTAACTGTAAAGGTCAGTTAAGTAAAAATCCATCAGTTGATTAATTGACATGAACTCTTCGAGAAGGTGACATCTTATTTCCCTTATTTTTGATAAGCAGCTGAGAAATTCAGCTCCAGTTATGGTCAACTAAAACAGAGCTGTATTAAAATGTTATGAGGTAATGTTGTTTATGAAATTGACTCCTTAAACACCTTTTACTTTCCTATTTTTTTTATTTTTATTTTCTTTTTCAAATTGAAAGTTATGCATGAGTAATTTCATGCAAGTTTCTCAGTGTTGGAATGGCCCTTCTTTCTAGATGAATCCTCGATGCCATCTTTGCCTGATTTGGCCATAAAATTCATAGAGCAGTATAGTTTTAAAAGGCTAGCACAGACACTGAGACAAGTGGGGGGACTTTTGGGAAAGGCGCTGTTAAAAATAAAATTAGTCCACTGTCCCCGGTAGCTTGATCTGATTTTGGTAAAACAATCACATTTATGTGTGGAGTTGTGAACAACCGAGCAGCTCACATGTAAAACAAGCTTTGACATTCTCCCGATTTTAGGAATGGTGGCACTCAACTGAATTTGGGAAGCGGAGCAGTGTAGGCTATAGTGGGTTTGCTCTAAACTATCCATAAATGGTAGTGTACATCCTGCCTTTGCGACGACATCAAGGCCAGAACTCAAGATCTCGTTTAGAAGTTTGCACGTTTTGTGGGGTGCATGTGGGCGGCTTGAAGAAGCCAAGAGTAAAAAAAAACATAACTCCAGTGTTAAACATCGGCTTCCCGGCCTGTGAAAAATCATTAGGTAGCCCTTATACAATTTTTTGAAGTGGAAAAATGAAAATTTCAGGTGATGACTCCTTTAATATATTCATTCTGATGATTTACTGTGAAGCAGTGACATGATTAGAAAATATCGGAGCCCTGCTGTTGATACTTCTTCCTCTTTTGCTTGCGTTTTGTAACTGGTGCTTTTAAGCGCCGGTCGTTTCGTGAGGTAGACCCCTTTTCACGCCTGCCGAGGGATCCTTTCCGGACTCGCCTTGACAGAACCACGAGCCCTGACCCCTCCTGGGGGTTAGGCTCAGTGATTTCACTGACGGCTCGCATCAACACATCTGACGCTATCCCAGTCGCAGCTTTTTTGAGATGCGGCTTCGCCAAAGCAAATCCTTTTTTAACAAAAGGTGATATAAATCTGAAGAGTCTTGAAAATATCGAGCCAAAGCCATGCCCATGTAAATAAGGAGTCTCACTAAACCCCAGAAGAAGGTGTCCAGCCTGAGTTGTGTAATAATTAATAAAACAGTTGGGGTCGTTTCTCTGCAGGCAATCATTGACAGATCCCAATAACATTGAAGATCTATATGATGGAGAAGTTTACAGACAGCTTGTAGATGGAGGTGGTCCTCTTAGCGACCCTAAAAACATCTCACTTACATGGAACACAGATGGGGTACTTATCTTTAAATCGTCCAAGTTTTCAGTGTGGTCTTTTTATTGTATCATTAATGAATTAAGTTTCATGGAACGCACAAAAAGAGAGAATATGATATTTGCTGGACTTTGGTATGGGGATTCAAAACCACCCATGGTTACATTTCTAAGGCCACTAAATGATGCATTAAGTAAACTTGCAGACAATGGAGTTCTTGTGCAACCTGCAGAGTTGACATCTGAACCTTTTGTGTGTAAAGTACTCATCATTGCAGGAACATGTGACTTGCTTGCTAAAGCCTTAGTCCTTAATTCAGTGCAATATAATCGGAAATTTGGATGTCATAAATGTGAGCAGCCAGGAGAGACAGTAAAGAAGGGGAAAGGGGACATGTCCATGTATTTCCATTCCAACACAGAGACCCAAAAGAGCCACTGCGCGCAAATGAAAAGTTTGCTCTTGATATGAAAACTGCAAAGGAGACCAACACTACTATTAAAGGCGTGAAGGGGCCTTGTTGGCTTAACAATCTTAAAAGTTATAACCTTGTAAAAGGCACTGCCATAGATTACATGCACTCAGTACTCCTTGGAGTGATGCGCCTTTTGATGGTTCTGTGGTTTTCTACAGAGTTTTCACGTCAGCCCTTCAGCATGGCCAAAAATGCCAAAGAAATTGATAGATTTCAGGATATCTCTCCTCCATCCTCAAGTCGATATCCTCGGTCGGTGACATCTCACAGAACGTTTTTCAAAGCATCAGAATTTCGTGCTCTTTTGCTTTACCTGTTGTTTTCTGTGGAATTCTTGCAACACTGTACTACACTTCCTTCTACTAAGTGAATATACCTATGCAGATGAGCCATGTGGTCAAACTTGTGCCGTCTATCCCTGTTATTTCACAAACCATAAAGCCAGGGATTGCCATAGCTGAATTTTACATACATATGACCAAAGATGATAGTTTCTGTGCGGAAAACCAGTATTTGTGTAGGACTAAACTATATGGAGCATCTAATGAACTTCAACTGGACACAGTTCACCACTCTGCTTTGGAAAGATGTGCTGGTCACTACATCAATTCTACAACAGTAAGGGTCTTTCACAGGGCACAAGTTAAGAGGAATTATCTCACATCAAAACACTATGGGAAAGGCAATAGAAGAAACAATTTCACAGTTGTTTTTTCTAGTGAAGGACAGATAAAATATGGAAATATAGATTTCTTCTTTATCACGGAAACATTCCTGAGCCAAATGGGTTCTTGTTCATGAATTCAAAGATGCAGGTTTTTCTTTGCTGCAAGATAGTAGAACGAATGGTACATGCAGTCATGTTGTTCCACTTGTGGAAACTTCTGTCAGTACAGTGGTTCCCTTGGATTGTATTTTGGGTAAAGTTGTTTACCTTGACTTGACATCTATGCCAGGCATAGTGTTTGTAGCTCATTTACCAAACACACTTGAAAGAATTTAACCATTAAGATCAAAACTGACCAATAACAACATTGACCTCTGTATTTTTACTGTTCTGTATAACACAACTTCGCTGTGACTTCTGTAAAAAGCAACCATTTTCATTTATATGTTCACATAACTGTTAATTAAATTGACAATGCAATGTAAACATCTAGAAATTTCATGAATTAAAAAAAGATATCTTTTGAGCACATTGTGGCTTAATGTGCTATAAAGTTTTTAAATGTTAACTTAAAGCTTAAAACTGTAATTAACAAGTTATGGTATGTAAGAATTCAACAAGTTTTGGAAGTTGAACATTATGTAAATATAAACCTCAATTGAATTGATAACGTATTTTGTCAAGAAATAAATGGATTTAGTGTCATTTGAGAGCGCATTACTCTGATTTTGTTATTATACTGATCTAACTTAGTGAGACGTCATGCATTGCTCACTGAGACATAACTGAGATAGGGATTTGAAGTAAGGATATCATATTGAGATATTTTTGAGAGTGCATTACATGTCTCATTTTTAACTTATCTGAGATCAGGAAAAGAGACAGTTGTAAGAGGATTTTGAGATTTCAAACAGCGTTCACTGTAAGACTTATTTCTCAGGAGAAACATTTGAGAAGAATGAGAAAACCACTTCAGTCTCGATTTGTGCTTATTTGTATCTAGGAGATGTAAATGTGACAGAAGTGCGATCTTATCTTCAATTTTGCTTTGCTATGGGTAGTGATCCACTGTGATTTTTACATTACAATTGGAAATATAATTTTTCCTTTCTTACCGAGAAATTCTTTGGCACGTGTTGATATACTGACATCTGCAACATAAATAGGGCAGTGATGTGAAACATGGTTTCTAAAATTTTACTACCATTTGATTTCTTTAGTCAGTTTATTATAAAAAATATTGTAACTACAAATTCAATAGGCACTACTAACAACATAAACTACTACACATATCATTTTAAATAAACGCTGTTCAAAACCTACCCGATTTTTCTGTTGTCAGGATGTTTTTGACTCTGGCATCAAATCCTTTTTGAGTAAGCTCCCCCTTCAAATTAAATAGAGAAAATGGTAATTAATAATTGTACCGTCTGTATCTGCCAAAACTAACTTAGCAGTCTTTTAATTATGTGAAAGACAGATAACTTGAATTAATTTTGCTGACAGTCTTACACACACACACACACACACACACACACACACATATATATATATATATATATATATATATATATACACCACATATATCTATATGTATATGTGTAATTAACTTTACAGAAATCCTCAAACTTGATAATACACTCACTAAAGGATTATTAGGAACACCTGTTCAATTCCTCCTTAATGTAATTATCTAATGAACAGATCACATGGCAGTTGCTTCAATGCATTTAGGGGTGTGGTCCTCGTCAAGACAATCTCCTGAACTACAAACTGAATGTCAGAATGGGAAAGAAAGGTGATTTAAGCCATTTTGAGCATGGCTTGGTTGTTGGTGCCAGACGGGCTGGCCTGAGTTTTTTACGATCTGCTCAGCTCAGTTACTGGGATTTTCACGCACAACCATTTCTAGGGTTTACAAACTTTGGTGTGAAAAGGGAAAAACATCCTGTATGCGACAGTCCTGTGGGCGAAAATGCCTTTCCTTGCATTTATGAAGCCACA
Organism: Nothobranchius kuhntae; assembly: GCA_006942095.1. Lineage (NCBI taxonomy): Eukaryota > Metazoa > Chordata > Actinopteri > Cyprinodontiformes > Nothobranchiidae > Nothobranchius > Nothobranchius kuhntae. Next base: position 887,195 of record SSNQ01000229.1, on the reverse strand, counting down.
ACATGCACAACCTTGAGGCGGATGGGCTACAACAGCAGAATACCCCATCGGGTACCGCTCATCTCCACTACAAATAGGAACAAGAGGCTACAATTTGCACTAGCTCACCAAACTTCAACAGTTGAAGACTAGAAAAATATTGTTTGGTCTGAGTCTCGATTTCTGTTGAGACATTCAAATGGTAGAGTCAGAATTTGGCGTAAACAGAATGAGAACATAGATCCATCATGCCTTGTTACCACTGTGCAGGCTGCTGGTGCTGGTGTAATGGTGTGGGGGTGTTTTCTTGGCACACTTTAGGCCCCTTAGTGCCAACTGGGCATGGTTTAAATACCACGGGCTACTTGAGCATTGTTTCTGAACATGTCCATCCCTTCATGACCACCATGTACCCATCCTCTGATGGCTACTTCCAGCAGGATAATGCACCATGTCATAAAGCTCCAATCATTTCAAATCGGTTTCTTGAACATGACGATGAGTTCACTGTACTACAATGGCCCCCACAGTCACTAGATCTCAACCCGATAGAACATCTTTGGGATGTGGTGGAACGGGAGCTTCGTGCCCTGGATGTGCACCCCACAAATCTCCATCAACTGCAAGATGCTATCCTATCAATATGGGCCAACATTTCTAAAGAATGCTTTCAGCATCTTTTTGAATCAATGCCACGTAGAATTAAGGCAGTTCTGAAGGCTAAAGGGGGTCAAACACCAAATTAGTGTGGTGTTCCTAATAATCCTTTCAGTGAGTGTATATCAGCTTTTGTCTAGGATGGACCCGTTTAATCAACCTGGTGTACTCTTTTTTTTTTTTAACCGTGTCCTGTCTGGCTGTGAAGCAAGCAGAATTGATGTCTGAATGCTGGTAACAAGCCTTACAGATTTATTCTCAGGTGGAGCATCAAAGCGTCTGCTTTTAATGTCACGCCTGATACTTCAAATTTTATTGTTATTGTTTTTGAATGCTTTGTAATTCCGACCAGACACGGAGACAGAGGTGAAAGAGAAGGAAAAGACAAATGGTGGCAAGAGGGGGGGGGGTCCACAAAAATAAACAATAATGAACAAGAGTCTGCTTCTAGGCCTGCAGAAAGAGAAGAGCAGGAAAAAAGGGACGTACAACAATACATGAGGAGCAAGCTATCACTGCGTCAACGCGATGATGAAATATAAAATCAACATTGTTTAACTGAACAATCACATGATAAATCATAGTGCATTTAGTGGCAACGACAGCCTTAACACCTGTGTTTAACATGCCCAAGCCCATACTTTTGAGAGCACCATGTGAGCACCTGTGTGTGTACATGCGCTTGTTTATGTAAGGTTTCTCTATAGGAGAGTCCAATAGAGAGTGTGAGGGACCACAGAACCGCCCCCAAAGATGTGTAGGAGACGGAGGGAGCTCCAAGTCCCAGAGATCCAGGCGCTGCCCCAGAACACAGGAACCCCAAGGGGACTGCAACCAGAAAGCCCCCCCCACCCCTCTCGAGAGGCGCAGAGGATCGCCCCGGGGGGGTGG
>SSNQ01000229.1:866654-885634 GCA_006942095.1 Nothobranchius kuhntae | reverse complement strand
AGCAGCCGGCAGAGTCCCGGGAGATATCAGCGGCAAGCCCACAGGCCCGCCCGCCGCCTCCCACCCCCTAGCCGGCCGAGCCCGGGACCCAGCGACCCGGGACGCTGGGGCGACCACCCCCGCCGGGGACCCAGCAGAGCCCAGGGACCCAGATCCCACCAGGCGGCCACCGGGATTGACCAGGCAGGCGCCAAAGATCTTAAACCCCTGCCCGGGAGCCACGAACACTCAGGCAGACCAAGGCACCACACCCCACACCAGGTGTGGCAGGGGGAGGGGAGACGAAGATCTATATCATCAAAGGAGGTCCCAGGAGAGGGGAGGAGTCAAAGGCCCCACCTGACATATACAGTCATACACAAACACAGTCACACACTCCCTCCCTCATGCTCACACATACACATACAACCCAAGACTTACAAAAATGCACGCCGGACACCCACTCATGCTCCCCATACACACCCTATTCACTCTGGTCCTGGTACTGCTGCACACTGGGTACAACCATCACCGGTTACCAGAGTTTGACCCTTTCTGCTGGGGTGCTGATGAGCAGGCTCCCCCGCCCAATGCCGAGCACAGCAACCCACCACCCCAGACCCCAACCAGACAGCCAGATCTCCCTCCTAGTCTCCAGCCCCAGGAAGCCAAGCAACAACAGAGGTGTGCTAAGACCCCTAGTCTCCCTCCGCCTGCTCCATTATAGTGTTGTGTGTTGATGAGGTGTATTCCATGGCTGTGGTGAGCGGGCAGTGCAGGCATTGTCTGGCCTATGCCAGCGGATGCCACCGCTCCACCCCACTTGCACCCACAGCCCTCAGTGTCTAAGTGCAGTTTAAAATTGGAAGTGGGCCCTGGCACCCGGGAGGAGGCTGAACGGCTGGTTGGGCGTAGCCCTCCAGGGAGCCAGCTCCCCCACTGGCCCCAATAGGCACCTCTGTTGTCAAATTGCCACCAAGGGCATGGAGACCCTGGCCCATCCTGCCAGGGCCCAAAGCAGCAGCATTACAGAGCCCCACGGAGTCCGAGGGCACCAACCCAGCCCCACCCCAGCAGAAAATCTATGCCCATCCCTGCATTTGCACAACTTCCAGAATATATAAGACATAGGACATCCAGGTAAGGTTGGGTCCTCCGCCTCCTGGACCTCCCGCTCCCCTGTGATGGAACAGCAGAGGAGCCAAGGTCTACATGAGGCCCCTGAACCCGGGCCAGGCCAACCTGCTGTACCCTTTATGAACATGTTACAAATAGAACCTTACAACAGGTCACAATACATAAGTAAAAGGTTTCAGCTTTACTGGTTTGACTATAATTTTTATCATCTTGTAGTTTAGTCACAAAAAGGCCATGAATCTTGCTGATTAAGTTTATTTACCTCCTCGTACCACAAAAAAATTTTTTTTAAAAAACACAAGTGAAAGTTTGCTTAGAGTGTAATATGAGTTCTAAATGTATATTTGTGACTCAGAAAAAGATTTGAGGATCACGTGATTGACACGGACTCCCGGCGTTGACATGGAAACATGTAAACGCTGAGCATTCTAACAACAGCGCCACCTACACGGCTTTAAGCCGCAGCCGTTGGTCTGTATTTTAGTTCTGATATCTTTGTAGTCCTCATAGGCTTGACTAAATAATTATTGCTCAGTCTGGGAGAAGGATATCGTACTCGCCTTTCCTTCTATTTTCATTTATCTAGCATCAATTAACAGGACTACCTGATACGGGTGAGCCTTGCTCCTCACTTGGGGTGTGTCCGAATCCACGGGTATGATGCTTATGAGTGTGGGTCCTCGCCAGTCTAGCAAAGCCGGGTCCTTGCTAGACCGCTAAGACCGGAACCCAGCGGCTCTGAATTCGGACAGTCTAGCCTTCACCTCTATGGTGGCCCATAGGTCCCGTCACAGCCGTGGCGGCAGCTACACGCAAAGGAAAAATGCTAAAGCTAGCGAAAATCGAGCAGGAATATTAAGGAGCAACAGCAGCTTCACGTCCATCAGCAGCGTTTGTTCACAACCGTTTTCAGGTAAACTAACTTTGTTTATTCTAGAAGCTTTCAGGACTTACATGTTAACTTTAGATGGTTTCATGTATGTTTTAAGTTACAGAATGAACTTGTTGAACATACACAACACATTACTACTGAGTATTAACATGTAGGTAATTAATATAAACCAAATGCATTATAAATGCTGAATGCAGTAGAATGTTTTCTAATGTAAATTGGACCGTAGAACTTATTTTGCATCAAATGAGGGTAAAACGTTTTAAAAAACAGGCTTTTTAATAAAGTAGCATTGAAGTGTTTTCAATGTGCATTTGTTTATTTAACTTAAGCCTAATAATTATAAGATTTGTCTTAAAAATGTAAACTCTCTGTAGTTTTTATTTAACTATTCCCTGCTGCTTTTCTTTAAACTGAACAGAACCAGTGTACTGCAGGTTATAGGTATGTTTTACATTTTTCAATTAAAGAAAACTTTTTAAATCTATTACAGATCAGCATGCACTGTGCTGCTGTCACACCCTGTCCTGTCTTCTCCTAGGTTGTAGTCTGTGTCTCCGTTAATTGCTCCCACCTGCCTCTTGTTTCCCAATCACCATAGCTCCTGTTCCTCATGTATTTAAACCCCTGCTGTTCTGTGTTCCTTGTGGTGTCATTGTTCCAGTGTCAGCGTGCGTCTTTACTTAATAAACCTGTGGAATTCATCCTACCTGTCTGCCTGCTTCCTCCCCGGTCTGGATCCTCGCCTTTGCTCCGCTTCACTCCGCGCACGTCGTGACAGAATGACACCACCCGAACCCGTTGATGGATCCAGCCGGGAGACTCTGCCCTGGGAGAACCTGCTCCAGTGGCTCACGTCTGACCACCGGCCAGCTTCTCCATCTCCTTCTGCCTCAGCTCCGCCTCGCCGCCGCCGGCGTCGCCGACCTTCGGCCGCAGCGTTCATCCCTGTCCTCTCGGAACCGGAGGCATGTTTGGACCGGGAGCCGCTGCCAGATCGCTCCAGCTATGAGGGCACGAGGCTGGCGATCTGTTCTCCCGGAGTCGGTCCACGGCGTGGGGAGAGACGCCGGAAGCCACCACAGCCCAGCGCTTCGGGACGGAGTTTCGAGCCCGCCACTGGCCGTGCCCGGCGCGGCAGTTCGGACACGCCCCCGGCCAGACCACCAGTCCCGTCTCCTGCCGAACCGGAGCCTCCGTCGGTTGCAGAGGAAGGAGCAGCAATGGCGGCCCGGCTGATGGAGCAACGGGCGGAGCTCGGCCGGTTCCGCGAGCTCCTCAGCCGCAAGGAGTCTCACCTGGACGCCCTATCCTCCTCGTCCCAGGGCCAGAGGAGCGAGCGCGGGGTTTCCCCAGCGGAGCTCGCCGGTCAGCGGGCTGAGCTGGCCCAGCTCCGTTGGACGCTCAGCCTCAGGGAGCTACAGCTGGACGAGCTGACCTCCCACCTCTCCTCAACGCTCCAAGCCTTCCTAGCAGCGGCTCTGCCACCGGCCCAGAAGCAGACGGCACCGGTCCATAAGCCAACGGAGCGGGCCGAGAGACGGAGGGTACCGACCCGGAAGCAGATGGAGCCGGATTCGGTCCAAAGCTCGGCGGTCCAGAAGTCGAGGGACCAGAAGCCGACTCCTCCGGGCCAGAAGCAGACGGTTCCGGTCCAGAGGTCGACGGTCCGAAAATCGAAGGACCAGAAGTCAACGCCCCTGGACCCGAAGTCGATGGTGGTCAACGCCCCTTCCTGTTCTGAAGTCGACGCCCCTTCCTGTTCTGAAGTCGACGCCCCTTCCTGTTCTGAAGTCGACGCCCCTTCCTGTTCTGAAGTCGACGCCCCTTCCTGTTCTGAAGTTGACGCCCCTTCCTGTTCCGAAGTCGACGCCCCTGATGACGACGTGTCCGAAGTTGACGCCCCTGATGACGACGTGTCCGAAGTCGTCGCCCCTGATGACGACGTGTCCGAAGTCGTCGCCCCTGATGACGACTCCTCTGATGAAGTCGCCGCCTCCTCCTCTGATGAAGTCGCCGCCTCCTCCTCTGAAGTCGGCTCGTCCGATGACGCCGCCTCTCCTGATGTCGGCTCGTCCGGTGACGTCCCCGAAGTTGGCTCGTCTGATGACGCCGCCTCCTCTGATGACGTCCCCGAAGTCGGCTCGTCTGATGACGCCGCCTCCTTAGATGACGTCCCCGAAGTCGGCTTGTCTGATGTCGCCGCTGCCTCTGATGACGTCCCCAAAGTCGGCTCGTCCGATGACGTCGCCGCCGCCTCTGATGACGTCCCCGAAGTCGGCTCGTCCGATGACGTCGCTGCCTCGTCCTCTGACGTCGCCTCGTCTGACGCCGCCTCGTCTGGGGATGCTCTTTGCACTCAAGAGGCCGACGTTCCGTCCAGCCCGGCGTCTCCGCGGTCTCCGGTTCCGATGGTGGTTTTGAGGGCAACGCCGGCCCAGCCTGCAGTGACTTTGTCGCCGGCCCAGCCTGCAGTGACTTTGTCGCCGGCCCAGCCTGCAGTGACTTTGTTGCCGGTCCAGCCTGCAGAGCTCCTCCTCTGCCGCAGGCGCCGGCCTCCAGAGGCCCGTCGCCTCCTCTTCTGCAGCAGGCGCCGGCCTCCAAGGGCCCGTCGCCTCCTCTTTTGCAGCAGGCGCCGGCCTCCAAGGGCCCGTCGCCTCCTCATCTGCCGCAGGCGCCGGCCTCCAAGGGCCCGTCGCCTCCTCATCTGCCGCAGGCGCCGGCCTCCAAGGGCCCGTCGCCTCCTCATCTGCCGCAGGCGCCGGCCTCCAAGGGCCCGTCGCCTCCTCTTCTGCCGCGGGCGCCGGCCTCCAGGGGCCCGTCGCCTCCTCATCTGCCGCAGGCGCCGGCCTCCAAGGGCCCGCCGCCTCCTCATCTGCCGCAGGCGCCGGCCTCCAAGGGCCCGTCGCCTCATCTGCCTCAGGCGCCGGCCCCCGGACTCTGCCGTTCCCTGCCGCCTCTCCATCGTCCTCTGGGCCCTCCCTCCGAGTCCCCCTCCCCCCGCCCTGCTCCTGGTTCCTGTGGGCGTCTGGGATCCGCCCTTTGAGGGGGGGGTACTGTCACACCCTGTCCTGTCTTCTCCTAGGTTGTAGTCTGTGTCTCCGTTAATTGCTCCCACCTGCCTCTTGTTTCCCAATCACCATAGCTCCTGTTCCTCATGTATTTAAACCCCTGCTGTTCTGTGTTCCTTGTGGTGTCATTGTTCCAGTGTCAGCGTGCGTCTTTACTTAATAAACCTGTGGAATTCATCCTACCTGTCTGCCTGCTTCCTCCCCGGTCTGGATCCTCGCCTTTGCTCCGCTTCACTCCGCGCACGTCGTGACAGCTGCACATCTGCCTCTGTGCTCAACTCAACTCAGCTCAGCCTTTATTTATAAAGCACCTTACAGTCATGAGCATGTCACCAAGGTGATGTACAACAAAAGAGTAAAACAATAAAACAAATAGTGCTACAGACATAATTAAAACCACAAATGAGAATTACAAAATATAAAACATTAACAATTGCTAACCCACAGAACTAAAAGCCAGATCATAAAACTAGGTTTTCAGCCTCGTTTTAAAAACTGCTACTGATGGAGAGTCCCGAATAGTTAGGAGCAGTGGGTTCCACAGTTTCGGACCAGCAACAGAGGTGCTGGTGAAGTTGTGGGTCTGGAGGATGAGCCTGAGGAAGATGTGTGTGGAGGAGGTCAGTGGTGCTCTGTCCTGGAGGAGGTAACAACAAACCACCTCTACTGTTAACTACTGTTGTGTAGGAACCTCTATTAAAAACAATACTGTGGAAGAGTCACAATTGTTATACTACTGGATCCATAATCTCCTCATTTCATATTTCTGAATACATCTTAGAGATGTAACAGCCGTCGTCTAAGCCAGCCCAGCAGTCCCTGTAGATGGACGATGGAGTGGACAGTGAGAGGAAGCGTCCCAAAGCTCTCTCTGCAGACCGTCCTGTATGATGTTCCTCTGGCCAGAAACATCCAGCCACAAGTCTTTTCCAGCCCTCCATCCACGTCTGGATCCTCCTGCAGTAGATCCAGTTGCACTGTTAAAGACTTCCTGCTCACTCAGTTCAAATAAATGATCCAGGAAGAGTCACTCAGGTTAATCCTGCTTTAACCGTACATAACTGGTCCATACTGGTTTTGATCTGTAAATAATTGTAACGTATTGTAAATAATCTTGTCTCCTTACCATCTTTTCATTTTCTGTTCATGTAACATGTTCAAAAACATCTGTAATTAATAAAACTAGTGATAAAATCAATGACCAGAAGGAGTTATCAGTTAGTATTTGTTTTAATAAATGTGTTCAAATGTCAAACAGCTAAATAACATTAACATGATGACAGTAGAAGGTCTTTCTCCCAGGAGGACCACCAGGTAAAGCCTCTCCTGACCCTGGACACCTGCAGTCCTAAACAGAGAAAATCAGATCGCAGGTGACAAAAAGGCAATAAACACATTTTTACATTTATCCACATGAGAAGATAAAAATTATATTCTTCACACAAACACGTTTTACTTCATTAAAACGTGTCAGCTGTAAATCCCTGAATGTAAAACTACTTTTCACAGCAGAACACAGAAGAACTTCTGTGGTTGTGTGTGTAAACAGCTTCACTCTTCACCTCTAAGCTTAAAGGGACTTTACGGAGTTTAGAATTTTTATGCTCACAATTGCCCCCTCAGGCCAAAAGCGTAACGGCAGCTTCAATAGGAGGCTCGTGCACGAGGCGCGCATGCTGTATGTGCACACTCCTTAATGAAAATAACAGCTGAGACAGTCCCTTGTGTGTGTGTGTGTGTGTGTGTGTGTGTGTGTGTGTGTGTGTGTGTGTGTGTGTGTGGCCCGGAGGACAGAGGACAAGAAAACACACAGCTAATTAATTAAATAATTTGGTTCTGTACCTTTCTCTTCAGCACAGCCAACAAAGGTTTATGATGGGTCAGTCTTCCTGCATGCTCAGATCATTCCCTTCCCTTGCTTGAAAAATTGTTCCAAAATGAAAGTTGAACCCACATCTTTTTTTATCTGTGAATTCAATGCCATTCGGCAAGTCTCAAATAAAAATTTGGGCATCTTACTGTAAAAAAATATATCATTAATGTAAAAAAGAAACTCTAAATCAACTATGTTCACAACGTGAATCAAGCCAGGGTCTTCAGCACAAAAGCCCGAACTCTTACTAGACAAGCTAAGCGCCAGTGGCGTTTTCTGTATCTCTAATATTTATATCCTTGATGACAGCTGAAACAACGTTCAAAGAACGGTTTGGATGGCTATGCCTGAGCATGAACGCGCATGAAGCAGCCTGCTCGACCCAAGCAGCTCTCTTTTTCTGTGATTTTACAGAAAAATACGCAATCACAGTAAAAATGCCAGGGCTCATTCTACAGGACCAGGGCATTGCAGGAGAATGTATGAAGAAGAAATGTATTATTTCTATACATGTTTTGGCTGTCAAACTTCCATAATGCCCCTAAAACGCTTCTTTGCCCTGTTGTCCTTAAAACAAATGACAAGTTTAATTTCCACCTACCAAAATCAGTTCACTATTCTGTTGTTGGCTGGTGAAGCTGACCTCCATCTTGGAAAACCACTCCCATCCACTTTTTGAGAACATGGACAGCTTCTTCAGTGGCAGACTGAGACATCCAAGATGTAAAACAGAATGGTACCATAGGTCATTCATTTCCACTGCAGTAAGATAACACTGTTTAACTGTCACTGTCATTATCCTGTCACATGCTAACATCAGAGCTATACAGGTCCTTCTCAAAAATTAACATATTGTGATAAAGTTCCTTATTTTCTGTAATGTACTGATAAACATTAGAATTTTGTATATATTAGATTTATTACACACAACTGAAGTAGTTCAAGCCTTTTATTGTTTCTAATATTGATGATTTTGGCATACAGCTCATGAAAACCCAAAATTCCCATCTAAAAAAATTTGCATATCATGAAAAGGTTCTCTAAACGAGCTATTAACCTAATCATCTGAATCAACTAATTAACTCTAAACACCTGCAAAAGATTCCCAAGGCTTTTAAAAACTCCCAGCCTGGTTCATTACTCAAAAACGGAATCATGGGTAAGACTGCCGACCTGACTGCTGTCCAGAAGGCCATCATTGACACCCTCAAGCAAGAGGGTAAGACACAGAAAAAAAAATTATGAATGAATAGGCTGTTCCCAGAGTGCTGTATCAAGGCACCTCAGTGGGATGTCTGTGGGAAGGAAAAAGTGTGGCAGAAAACGCTGCACAACGAGAAGAGGTGACTGGATCCTGAGGAAGATTGTGGAGATGGACCGATTCCAGACCTTGGGGGACCTGCGGAAGCAGTGGACTGAGTCTGGAGTAGAAACATCCAGAGCCACCGTGTACAGGTGTGTAGGAAATGGGCTACAGGTGCCGCATTCCTCAGGACAAGACAGTTTTGAACCAGAAACAGCAGCAGAAGCGCCTGACCTGTGCTACAGAGAAGCAGCACTGGACTGTTGCTCAGTGGTCCAAAGTACTTTTTTCGGATGAAAGCAAATTTTGCATGTCATTCGGAAATCAAGGTGCCAGAGTCTGGAGGAAGACTGGGCAGAGGGAAATGCCAAAATGCCTGAAGTCCAGTGTCAAGTACCCACAGTCAGTGATGGTCTGAGGTGCCATGTCAGCTGCTGGTGTTGGTCCACTGTGTTTTATCAAGGGCAGGGTCAATGCAGCTAGCGATCAGGAGATTTTGGAGCACCTCATGCTTCCATCTGCTGAAAAGCTTTATGGAGATGAAAATTTCATTTTTCAGCACAACCTAGCACCTGCTCACAGTGCCAAAACCACTGGTAAATGGTTGACTGACCATGGCATTACTGTGCTCAATTGGCCTGCCAACTCTCCTGACCTGAACCCCATAGAGAATCTGTGGGATATTGTGAAGAAAAAGTTGAGAGACGCAAGACCCAACACTCTGGATGAGCTTAAGGCCGCTATCGAAGCATCCTGGGCCTCCATAACACCTCAGCAGTGCCACAGGCTGATTGCCTCCATGCCACGGCGCACTGAAGCAGTCATTTCTGCAAAAGGATTCCCGACCAAGTATTGAGTGCATAACTGAACATTATTATTTGAAGGTTGACTTTTTTTGTATTAAAAACTTTTTTCTTTTATTGGTCAGATGAAATATGCTGTTACGTCCCCAGCATGTGTTGTAAAAATGTGAAGGATGGGGGTAACATAAGAACTGGCGGAGTTTAAAATGGGTTTATTTGTAACAAAAAGGTATGAAAAACACAAGCAAACAGATCTCTCTAAAAAGGTTAACATTACACAGCCAAATTATCAACTATAAAACACCTAGTTAAAACTTATATTAAAAGTTTAACCGAGCAGAAGGTGTTTTAAAACCCTAAAGTTGATAAAAAGTCCCAAACAATTTACTGATTAAAACACCTAGTAAAAGCTTATTTTAAAAGCTTTACCACACAAAGGTGTTTAAAAACCAAAGTCAGTAAAATTACACCAAATACAGTTAACCTTTAAAAAAACTTATCACCAAGAGTTAAAAACTACCACAGTTTAAAACTCCAACGAATCCAAATGAATGCAACCAAAAAGGGGTTAAAACAAAACAAATCAAATCAAATCAAATCAAATCAAAACAAAACAAAACAAATCAAAACAAAACAAAACAAAACAAAACAAAACAAAACAAAACAAAACAAAACAAAACAAAACCAAACCCAGGAGGACAGCAGAACCCCTGCACTGCTGCCTTTCATACTGCTGAAGGCCCAGCCCTTTTATGCAGGTGTTTGCTCATCATGATGATTCCTCGCAGCTGTGCTCCTCAGCAGCCCGGGAGAGAGAAGGAGGAGGGGCGGTGCCAGGCTGATTCACCAGGGCTTGTGATCCTGGCTTCTTCTCTCCACAGGCCAGCCTGGCATCCGTAACATATGCAAATTGTTTGAGATAGGAATTTTGGCCTTTCATGAGCTGTATGCCAAAAGCATCAATATTAGAAGCAATAAAAGTCTTCAAGTACTTCAGTTGTGTGTAAGGAATCTAATATGTTTATTAGTACATTACAGAAAATAATGAACTTTATCACAATATGCTAATTTTTTGAGAAGGACCTGTATTCAGTACGTGTGAAATATCTGTGCAATACTATGTAGTTTTTTCATGGAAACTCATTTTTTTAATTTTTACTCAATTTTAATAATTTTTTGAATGTTGAAGATTACAATAATAACCTAATGGCCTTGTATATTTGCTTTTAGTATTTTTTTTCCTGTGTTTGTATTTTATTTTTTCATATTTATCTTAAGTGGGTGTGCTGCCGTAACAATTGAATTTCCCCACTGTGGGATCACTAAAGTAATTTCTATTCCTTTCTTTTCTATTCTATTCAAAATTAGAAGAAGACATTTATAGCAGTTTTTACGGACACAAGTCACAAAGTGCTTTACAGACAAGAAAACACACAACGAACAACAAAACATTAAATAGAACTAAAACATTACACTAAACTATCAGTTTCCAATAAACGTGGTAGGTTACTAGTGGTGATCTGGAATAATAAAAAAACAAAACAAAAACAAACTATCAATGGTAGGGGTATTGGGGAGGGATTATGGAAAAGACAGCCAAAACTAGAGCTAAGGAGACTGAAGGTGAGTTGTAAGCAGTTTGGGGAGGGTGTAGGTGACCAGAGGAGGCAAAACAGAAAAGTATAAACCAAACAGTCAAACTTGTGTCATTAACATAGAATAGAAAACTAAATGTGGGGAGTATTTCATTTCTATGTAAGTGAAAACATTGAATAAGCTAAGGGTAGAACAGATAAGCAATCTAACTGAAATTCAGTACTTTGAGTATGTAGGAAGGCTAACCAGGAGTGTGTGAGGCATTGACAACACAAGCATGTGAGTAGATATCTAAAAGTGGTCAGCCAGGCATTAGTAAGTTTGTGAAAGCGTTTATTAAACTAAAGGGTATGGTGTGGTGGTAAGAATGATGGAGAGGCAGAGGGTGAGGTAAGGGATGAAGAGAGAAGGGAGTGTGAGAAAACAATATAAAAAAAGTACCAAAACCATTCAGGAGTGCATTAGGTTTGAAAAAAAAAAAGTATCTTTAAATGGACCTACTGTATTGCTTAAAGCCCCCAAAGTATTATAAGAAATAGGGAGCTGATTGAACATTAAGTATTTTATAAGAAGTCCAATGATTACAGTTCATTTGCTTGGTTTGTTACAACATACTTCATAAACAAACTTTCATCAGGAAGTACATAAACCTTCATGGGTTAGGTTACTGCCAATTTTTACGTGGTGGGGGAAAAAAAAATAAAAAGAGATTACCTAAAATGCAGACATTGAAAGACAGACATGGAAAGCAGGCTAGAGTAAGACACAGAGAGAATTAGTGTGTATTGAGGTGTGACTGCCCTGCTCTACTTGACTAATGAGCTGGTGTTAACTCAGAGGAAGTCAGAGCTCATTCTGGCTATGCTTGACCCCAGTGCTAACACTAACACTGTGTGACAGTTACATATACACCAAGTGCCACCATCAACCCCAACTCAATTCATTAAACTGTTTGGATGGTGTGCGTGTGCATATGTGTGTGTGTGTGTGTGTGTGTGTGTGTGTGTGTGTGTGTGTGTGTGTGTGTGTGTGTGTGTGTGTGTGTGTGTGTGTGTGTGTGTGTGTGTGTGTGTGTGTGTGTGTGTGAGTATACTTGTCTATATGTCAAACTGAGGACAAATGACAAACTTTTCACCTATAAAGTGAGGACACTTGATGCTTTTTCATTTTGACACACCAGAAACCATCACAGAATGTACAATAGCACCTGACTGCTCAACAGAAACCATTTTGCTCTGTGTTGGACTACACAATCAGAAGATCATAGGTTCGACTCCTGGTTGGCTTGCCAAATTGTAACACGGTCGTCTGATCTGGATTTGACTTGACTACTTTTTAAATTTAAGATTGGTTCATCAACAGAGATATTAGTTGTGAAACAAAGCCCCAACACATTTAGGTCTGAGCTCTTGTGCAAATGTTTTGAGTGACATGCAGATAAACAAAAAAAGAACAGTTCTTGGTACCAATAGAAAGAGTCCCTTCAGTGGGTTTACTTCTCTTTAGTGTCCATCAAAAAAAAAAAAAAGAAAGTTAATTTCCTCCAGTTCATGTTGAATTCACACTCGGTTTGGTTTTGTTCAGCTCATATTAGATTCATGGTCACATTCAGTTCCTTTTCAGGTCATAGTCAAGTTTTGTCAACGTCCTACCACTATCAGCAGTGGTTGTTAAAGTTACAGTCTCAGTTCTCACACTGGCGTGTGAAATTTCTTCTTTGCATTAGATCCATCCCCGGGGGAAGTAGGGAGTCGAAGAGACAACCACACTCATGACACATGTGGTGGTTTAGCCACCTAATTGAACCACTTAATGCTGAGTGTTAAGCGGGGAGGCATTGGGTCCCATTTTTAAAGTCTTTGGTTTGACCCCGACCGTGGATTTGAACCCACAGTCTCCCACTCACAGAACGAACACTCATACCATTAGGCCACTGAGCTGATTGGGCAGCTCACCGTCCTGGCTTGTTTAGCAATCCGACCAAGGAGGACAAAAACTGACTATTTAGTTTTCAGTGATCATGAGTAATCATGTTTGAATGATATTCTACAAGTTAAACATCCAATTTGTTGTGTGAGAGCTCAGCACTAACTGACAGCACGTTGCATCAGTTTGGAAAGTTCAATTTGCAAACTACATATGTTCTCATACCGGGTTCACTCCCTTCAAAATAAAGGTATTTTAGGCAGTGGGCTTAGAGCTTGCATCGGTTACAATAAACTGGTTATGGTTAGGGTTAAAGTTAGTCACAGTCCAGTCAAAATAAAGGGAAGTCAATGACGGTCATCACAAGTGTAAGACGAGAAAGTGGGTTTGTGTGTTGTAACGTGAGGAACTATGGGTTTTCTATCACAAAGGTGGTGCTGGACGCAGCTAGGTCAAAGCTGGGTCATTGAGAACTTTCACCCACAGATTAAGTCCTGAACGCCAGCGAGTCTGGGAGGAAACCATAACAGCAACCACCTGCAGTCTACCAGAAGATGTGTTTACATGAGTTGTACCCAGACCAAGTCAAAACATAAAGTTTAAACTTCTTTTTCTTGATTTTAATGTTAAAAATAACCATTATCATTTTGCTCATTATAAATGTATTTAATCAAATGAATGGTTCTTATGCTTTGGAGAGCATAAAACCGTAACGCTACAGTGTTGTGTGTGTTACTGTACTTACTACATACTGAGGACCATCATGAGGTTTTAGTCAGCAGAGTGAAGTAATTTTTCTTCACTTTTTTCAAATGTCTCCCAGTTGGTTTTAGTGGTATGATGTGAATTAAGTTTTAGTTAAAGTTAGGGTTGGGAATAGATCATCATTGGTTATGGGTAAGGTTAGGTATAATACATTCACAAAAATTAATGGAAGTCAATGGATGTACTCTCTAAAGCTGGGCGTACACTGTGCGACTTTTTCACTCGTAGCACTCAGCTTCAGCTCAAACTGTACCACTTCCTCGCAGGGCAGATCTCACGAGTCATGCGCTCACACTGTATGACCCAGTTCTCGGATGCGATCTGACTGCTCACACTGCACGTCTGGTAGCAAAACGTCGGACCTAAAAAATATGCTAAAAATAGCAGTTTTTACACAACACGTCCGACTTTTTTGTCTTGTTTTGCCTGTTGTCCTTCGGGAGTGCTGCAGAAGGACACACAGGGATTTATGGGGGTTGGATGAGGAAAACGAAATAAAGAAAGTAAATCTGTGTTTTGTGATCAGTTTAATTTGACATGAACACGACAAACACGCTTTCTTGACAATCTTTGTGAGTAAAAAAAACGTGTAGAAACAAAAACAAACAACGTGTGTTATTAGGGAAATAGCGGGCGAGCGGTGTTGATGCATGATTGCACATGCGCCGTGAGCGGTTCTGATACTTTTTGGGTCGCAGCCGGTCGCAGCCGCTCGCAGCGCTGCTTCAACAGTGCAATACCCTCACAAGGCATGAGCAAAATTTCAAACATGCCAGAAGTTTGTGCAAGCTCACGATTGCTGATCGGTAGCTGGTCACGTGGTGTTAATCGCCTCTCGTAACCCCCTGTACACTACACGACGCTTGGCGCAAAACTCGCCCCGATCTCGTGGATTCTCGCACGAGTGAAAAATCGGCTCAAAAAAGTGAAAAAGTCACACAGTGTACGCCCGGCTTAAGATGGAAAGACAGATGTGTGTGTGTGTGTGTGTGTGTGTGTGTGTGTGTGTGTGTGTGTGTGTGTGTGTGTGTGTGTGTGTGTGTGTGTGTGTGTGTGTGTGTGTGTGTGTTATTCAATTCTGGGCCTGGATGGTCGGTATCCTGCACTCTTTGGTTTTAACCCTGCTCCATCGCACCTGATTTCTATCAGCAGTTGATTAACAGGCTTCTGCAGAGCCTGATGAGCTGCTGCACAGGTGATTCAACTACTGAAAAAAGTGTGTTGGAGAAGAGAAACCAATAAAATGTGCTGGATACCGGCTATTGAGGCCCAGAATGGAATAGCCCTGGCCTAAACCATGTTCAAAATGAGTCAAGGCATGAAACAATGACCATATGATGAGAAAGTACTACTACTACTACTAATAATAATAATAATAATGATGATAATAATAATAATAATAATAATAATAATAATAATAATAACAATAATAATAATAATAATAATAATAATAATAATAATAATCCAGGCGTGTCATAGCTCAGTTTTATATTTTATTCTCTACATGTGAAGGAAAATTCTGAAGCTAAGATTAATGTAGCAAACCCAAGTGACTACGCTTTGAGAAGGGAGAACATGAACAGATTAGATATTGCAGCTGAAAAAAAAGAAAAGAAAAACATGGAGAGTTGAACCAGCAGAACCGTCTACAGCATGTTTCAGGAGAAACGCTGGAGATTTATCTCTGGAAGAGTGCTGTTGGAGAAAGATCCTCCAAAGTAGTAGTAGTAGTAGTACAATTCTACAGATTTAATAATTAATATTCCATTCTCTTTAAGTAGATTTT
Source organism: Nothobranchius kuhntae (assembly GCA_006942095.1). Classification (NCBI taxonomy): domain Eukaryota; kingdom Metazoa; phylum Chordata; class Actinopteri; order Cyprinodontiformes; family Nothobranchiidae; genus Nothobranchius; species Nothobranchius kuhntae. Next base: position 870,503 of record SSNQ01000229.1, on the reverse strand, counting down.
GTTTTGTTTACTATTGCTTGCAGCAATCTATATTTTTCTGCATGAAACATATAAAACAAATAATAATAGCTTTAGAGTGAAATTTAGATTTTTGATCATTTTTATCAAACAATCTTAATTCTACAAAAGCCCAGTGGCCAAGTCCAGCATTCTGACTTCATTTTTTACTTTCTTTTCTAAAATATCCTTACCTGCTTTTCAGTTGTCCACCTATTTATTCCTTCTTTCTTCACCTGCTCACCACTTTCAACACAAAACACACAATTTTTATGCATATTTATTCATAACTACCCTGTCAATCAAAGGCCTGGCATGCAAAGTTCAGCAAGAGTGAAATACCACTAATACCCAGACATCTCTGTGCTGCATTTGCATAAAGCTAGAAATAAGCTTGGGTGTCAAAACATGTCTGATTGGCGACACCTCACTTAATTTGGAAAATTACATTTCATTTTATCTGGGACTTTGAAGGTTCTTACAGGGAACAGTTTGCATATTTTAATTCTATTAAAGATGACTCCGCTCCAGGAATGTATTCTGTGGAAAGATGAATCGACTAATTAAATCTAAATCTAAAAACACACAGTATATACAGAAACCCATGGTGACACTTCAAACACACACACACACACACACACACACACACACACACACACACACACACACACACACACACACACACACACACACACACACACACACACACACACACACACACACACACACACACACACACACACACATATGATGGATTGAAGGTCAAATCAGAAGAGGACTTCACCAGTCGTCTCTAAATATGATCAACTGCAAGACAAAAAGACAAGGTACAGCATTCCCACTGAGGATGAGGGGGAACAACTGCATTTGCACTTTTTTCCTGATGTTCAGGTCTCCGTGGCTGGTGACTGTAATGACTTTCATAAGTTTTTGTGGATAAAACATCTACTTTTAGATGATCAATGTTGGGCTCCTTTTCTGAGTCTGTCACTGGCCATGCTTTGCGCTGCATTGGCCTCTTTTGACCCAGTCTCTCGATCTGAGTTGGGTAGGGTAGTCTCCCATCAAAAGCCAGCTGGCTTTCCAGTTCATCTCTTTCTGCCTCTCCTCTGTAAGGAGAGGCCTTCTCCTCACTGGGCTAGTTTATATTAACTATTATAAATTGTTGCCTGTGTTCATGTGCAGTTCCAACGTCTATGAAAGATGCTGTGGTCCAGCCGGTATTGAAGAAATCAGTGTTACAGTCCCCTTAATTTGGCTCCTCTGCCCTCCGGTGCAATTTCAGCTGCTGCACCTATTGTCTCTTCAGTCCCAATGTTTCAGGACCAAGGATAGCGCATGTCTAGCATCCTCACTCAGTCAGTCTGCATGTTGGGCTCCTTTTCTGAGTCTGTCACTGGCCATGCTTGGAGAGACGCACACATACAGTACCAGCAGCAGAGACAGCAGCTGTAGCCACACAGAACTCAGCCTGAACTGATAATACTAAAGGAGGAGTTCAGCAGATATTCAGGGGGAATAAAGACACAGAGCTGCTGTGTTTTTCCCCCCTCTGTGTGGTTAATGATAAGCTAGACTTTTACCTTCACACAAACTGTTTATAGTCCTTTTTAAGCTTGGTTTTGAAATTTCTGACCTAAGGGTATTTTTGAGTAGACTCAATGAATATTTGTTTGGTTTGAAGCCTGATGCTTCTTTAGTTGGCAATTTGATGAGTGAGTAGTTTATAGCTCAGATTTTTGTTGTGGTTTAGTTTAAATCCCTGCATTAGAAGTAGAAGGATTTCTGTTAGCTTAGAGCCTTCCTGAGTTTATTAGTGCTGAGAGTTTATTCAGCGTTTTGAGTTCATTTTGTTTTTAACCCGGTGGGTTAAATTTCATTAGCTATTTATTAGATGTAGAAGGTTTGTTTGATTTGTAGCTTTATTTAAAAACTCATCTTTGAGTGATCTTTTGTGTAAATAAACCTTTTGTTTTCCTGTTGATAACTCCTAGAGCTTGTTTTTATGTTCTTTAACTTTCTGTGCCATCCCCTCTTGAACTCCTAGACAGGGTGGGGCATAACAGTCAGGCTCTGACATGTCTGTTTTGATACAAATGATAGGCTTATCTCCAAACTTGTGTTTACCTCTGAATTGTTGGAAAAGGTTGTCTACCAGCAGTGCAGCCGTGTTACTGCTGTTTTTGGATTTAACAGCAGTCTTTGGCATGTTAGACTGACATCCTGCTGGATTGCCTAGAGCAGTGGATGGGGGTCAACGGGCCGGCTCTTGAATGGCAGTGGTCCAGGGTAGGAGGTTTTGTGTTATGGTGGGTGGCGCTGCGCTGCCTTGGGAAGACCTGCAGTAGAGGGCACCACAGGATTCAGTTCTTGGGCCACTCCTCTTTGCCATTTATTTACTCCTCTTGGGGGCACTTCTGCACAAAAATAATGTTAATTTTAATCTTTACGCAGATGACCACCAGATTTACTTTCCCATGTGTCTGGGGGTGAGAGGCTCCATTTATAATCTCCTGACTTGTTTGGATGAGGTTAAGTCCTGGCTTGAAGCTAAATACTACCATGTGATTGAGAGCAAAATTGGGTTTATTACATGCTAAGGAATTCACATCACTCCTGTGCTGGATTATTTTCACTGGCTCCCTGTGGGCTACTGGGCTAAGTTTAAAATATTGTTGTATGTTTTCCATTCTCTTTATAGCAGTGTCCCACCATGATTTAAGTGTAGGTCATTTCCAGTTACCTGGGCTCATGTAAAGCCAGTGGAAGGTGCTATATAAATAAAATTAGCAGTGAGAATGTTTGGTCTGAGTGTCTTGCTTTGCCGTAGCAAATTTACTTGGTTGGGAAAAGTGTGTGATACTTGTCCTGTTGCATGGTTGACTTTATTGAATTTCTGGCACAATAGACTGCATCTGCTTGTGCAACAAAAGTTATACATAAATAAAAGAAGGGCAAGCAAAGATGGGAAAATATTGGTGGTGGGGGGGTAGGGACATAGATAACAGCAATGGGAACAACACAACAGAGATAAAACAGAAAAAAACAGAATGCTTATAGATTAATAATAAACAGTTGAATAAATTTATATACCGTACATGTCACGATCCAGTGTGGGTGGAGCTGGACCAGGAGGCAGAAATGCAGCTCAGGTAAAAATAAAATGGATTTAATGAATCATGGCAGGTAGGATGAAACAGCAGGTGCAAAGTAACAGGGTGAAAACACAACAATGATCTGACAAGGGACAAGTGCAGAACAGGGAGTATAAATACACAAGGATGACCAGGAACACATGGGCAGGATAACAAGGGGCAGGTGAGTCCAATTAGCAACTAATTAGGGGTAGACAGGACCAAGAGTCAGAGGGGTCAGAGCAGATCCTGACATTACAGGCCAAACGTTTGGATACATCTTATTTAATTTTTTTCATGACCATTTACATTGGTAGATTATCACTGAAGGCATCAAGATTATGAATGAACATATGTGCAGTAATGTATTTAACCCAAAAAGGTGAAATAACTGAAAACATGTTTAATATTCTATTTTCTTCAAAAAAGCCACTCTTTACTCTGATTACAACTTTGCACACTCTTGGGATTCTCTTGATGAGCTTCAAGAGGTAGCTACCTAAAATGGTTTTCCAACAGTCTTAGAGGACTACCTCTTGAAGCTCATCAAGAGAATGCCAGGAGCGTGCAAAGCAGTAATCAACGCAAAGGGTGGCTTTTCTGAAGTAAATGGTCATGAAGATAAAGACAACACATTGAATGAGAAGGTGTGTCCAAACTTTTGGCCTGTACTAATCTCTCTCTCTCTCTCTCTCTCTCTCTCTCTCTCTCTCTCTCT
>SSNQ01000229.1:852625-864670 GCA_006942095.1 Nothobranchius kuhntae | reverse complement strand
ATGATAGATAGATAGATAGATAGATAGATAGATAGATAGATAGATAGATAGATAGATAGATAGATAGATAGATAGATAGATAGATAGATAGATAGATGGAAAGATAGATAGATATGTTACATTACAGTGTACACACACACAATTATGTTAGTGAAGTGTAAATAATACCTGTGGATGATTAGATAACTCATGAGATGGCTGCAACCTGAGAGCAGAAGGCCATTATTGCAGTGAGTCCCAAGCCAAGTTTACAATTACCCAGATTTAGAGCCACTGAGTGCTGTAGGAGCCATCCAAACCCACAGCTGCATCCAGAAACTGAAGCAGGAAAACCTCAAGGGGACAAAGATCTGCATGCACCTAACGACCAGCCCTCAAGGTTGTATGCAGTCCAAAACATCTTAAGTTCCAGGCCCCCTGCCAAAAGCTCACTATTCCACACCTCACTAAGTGTGGATATCACCTAAAGCCCCCAGAGACAGTTCAACCAACTTAACCAGACCAACGGAGAAAACAGGGCAAACGCATTAGGCTTGGCGCCTCCTGCTTCTGAAATTTTAAATTTGATCCGATACCTTGCAGATTTTGGTGTAATTTTTAAAGTACACTCAACAAAAATATAAACACAACACCTTTGTTTCTGTGCCGATTTTTCATGAGATGGACTTAAAGATCTAAAATTCATTCCAGATACACAATGTTACCATTTCTCAAACATTGTTCACAAATCAGTTTAAATGTGTGATAGTGAGCACCTGTGCTTTGCTGAGATAATCCTTCCCACCTCACAGGTGTGCCACATCAAGATGCTGATCTGACATCATGAGTAGTGCACAGGTTTACCTTATACTGCCCACAATAAAATGCCACCCTGGAATGTGCAGTTTTTTGCTTTATTGGGGGTCTGGGGACTCAGAACCGGTCAGTATCTGGTGTGACCACCATTTGCCTCATGCAGTGCAACACATCTTCTTCACATAGAGTTTATCAGATTGTCAATTGTGACCTGTGGAATGTTGGTTCACTCCTCTTCAATGGCTGTGCAAAGTTGTTGGATATTAGTGGGAACTGGTACACGCTGTCATATACGCTGGTCAAGCACATCCCAAACATGCTCAACGGGTGACATGTCCGGTGAGTATGCTGGCCATGCAAGAACTGGGACATTTTCAGCTTCCAAGAATTGTGTACAGATCCTTGCAACATGGGGCCGTGCATTATCTTGCTGAAACATGAGGTGATGTTCATGGATGTATGGCACAACAATGGGCCTCAGGATCTCATCACAGTATCTCTGTGCATTCAAAATGCTATCAATAAAACACACCTTTGTTCTTCGTCCATAACAGATGCCTGCCCATACCATAACCCCACCACCACCATGGGCCACTTGATCTACAACACTGACATCAGCAAAGCGCTCACCCACACAACGCCACACACGCTGTCTGCCATCTGCCCTGAACAATGTAAACTGAGATTCATTCATGAAGAGAACAACTCTCCAACCTGCCAGACGCCATCGAATGTGAGCATTTGCCCACTCAAGTCTGTTACGGCGACGAGCTAGAGTCAGGTCAAGACCCCGATGAGGACGACGAGCATGCAGTTGAGCTTCCCTGAGACGGTCTCTGACAGTTTGTGCAGAAATTGTTTGGTTTTGCAAACCAATTGTTTCAGCAGCTGTCTGAGTGGCTAGTCTCAGATGATCTTGGAGGTGAACCTGCTGGATGTGGAGGTCCTGGGCTGGACAGAGAGAAGAGTGGAGCCCCCACTAAAAATATCATCCACAAGAGGATGAAATTCATTCAGGTAGGGCTGTTGTGGTGCCATAATGCTTTCACTTAGCCTGCTGAGTTCCAAGCACTGAACGAGTGATGGATCCTGAAGACACATCTCGTAAATAATAACGAGTAAAGGAACAGGGTGAAGCCCATGAAGCAGCCTGACAAATGTCTTCCATTGACACACCACCGTGGAGCGCCATAGGAGAGGAAATCCCTCTGGCTGAGTGAGCCCTGAGTGTCTCAGGAGGATCCCGCCCTGACGATGTGTAAGCGGGTAAAATGGCGTCACACAGCCAGTGTGAAAGATGCTGGGTCGACAGTGCTTGCCCAAGGGAAGAATCTCTGTAATGCACAAACAGGCTTTGTAAGCGGCGAATCCCTGAAGTGCGTGACACATATTGCGCGCGCGCACCGGGCAGAGAAGGTGGGAAGCCGCCTCCTCATCAGAATTATGGGGAGGAGGAAAAAGTCCAGCCAATGAAATTGACCTGGATTTGAAGGAAGTATTAATGGTTTTGGGCACAAATGCTGGGTTGGGGCATAAAACTGAAGACCCGCCATCTTCCCAGATCCTGAGGCATGCGGGAGCCACTTAGAGGGCGGTTAGGTCGCTCAATCTCTTGACTGATGCCAGCGCCAGCAGCAAGGCAGTTTTAAGTGACAGGAACTTGAGTGAGACCTGGTCCAAGGGTTCATATGGGGCTTCAGATAAGCCGCGCAGAACCACCGTTAGGTCCCACTGGGGAAATAGCGGGCAGGACACAGGTCTGTTCCTTCTGAAACCTTTTAGAAAACGTTTTGTGATGGGATGATTGAAAACAGATCTATCTCCAAACCCCTGGCGACAGGATGAGATAGCTGCAGCATATGTTTTAATAGTGCTGAATGCGAGGCCCCTGTCCATCAGTATCTGCAGAAACTATAGGACATCCTCCAGCTGGCAGGAGAGTGCTTGAACATTCCGCTCTGTGCACCATTTCTGGAAAGCTGCCCATTTAGCAGCCCGCGCACTCTGAATCGTGGCGACCACATCATGCAGCAGCCCAGAAGCCTCTAAGCGTGACCGCTCAGCGGCCAGACCCACAGCCGTTGGCCTATTTCCGGAGGATGTTTGATTATCCCATCCGCCTGGAGAAGGGCGTCCGCCCTCCACGGAAGCCTCCACGGGGAGCCGGACACTAGCGCATGCAGGTCCGGAAACCATGACGCGGACAAGCGTCTGGGAGCTACCAGAATTACAGAGAGCTGTTCCGACTGAACTCGGTCCAGGAGACGGGGAATCAGTGGGACTGGCGGAAACGCATACAGGAGCGTCTGAGGCCAGGGCTGGTATGAGAAGGCATCCGCTCTGAGTGGGGGGTGATCCCGGGGACTCAGGGAAAACCACAGGCAACACCGAGCGTTTTCGCGAGCCGCGAACAGATCCACAGAGGGTTCCCCGAACTTGATCCAGATCTGTGATATCAGTGCGGGATGCAGACGCCAGTCGGAGTCGCAGGGTCCCCCTCTTGACAGGATGTCTGCTGCCACGTTCAGGACCCCCGGAATGTAGGTGGCTTTGATGGACAGCAGGTGGACATGTGCCCAACACAGTAAATCTGTGGCTACGCGCAATAGTGGGAGGGATCGAACTCCCCTTGGCGATTTATGTAGGCTGCCGCCACCTGGTTGTCTCTGTGAACTTCAACATGACGGCCCTCGAGAAGGGCAGCAAAGTGTCTGATCACATTCCTCACTGTCATAAGCTCCAACACATTTACGTGCTCGTGCGTGTGGGAGGGCCAGCGATCTGCCACCGTATGGGACACGCACGTGCCCCCCCCCATCCCAACAGTGACACATCCGTAAACACAGATACATGTGACGTAGGACGTCTGATGGGAACCCCTTGTGAGAGGATGCAGGGATTGCCCCAGTGAGCGAGGTCCCCGCCCACTGAAGGGGGAACCCTCAACATACGTCTCTTCTGATGTATCGGGTGTACCCGGAGGCAGATGAACCAACGATGTAGGCGTCTCGTGTGCAGTAAATCTAACGGCACCATAGCGTGGGCTGCAGCCATCATGCCCAGAAATTTCATGACTAACAGGGCTCTCACGATCTTGCGGGGTTGCACGCGGGAGATCACCGTGGTGAGATCTGCCGCTCTCGCCGGAGACAAACGTGCTCTCATTAGGGAGGCGTTCAACTCCACCCCGAAAAACACAATCGACTGGGATGGAAGGATGGAGCTCTTTTCCCAGTTTATGGCAAACCCCAGGGTTGACAGATGCTCTATTAACTTCCTGGTTTCCGTGCGCAATGGCTGCAGAGCGGTCTCCAGACATTTGGAGAAGGTGCGCGGGGCTAGCGAGCAGCCGAAAGGGAGACAATTGAACTGGTATTGAACTCCCTTGAATGAAAAGCGCAGGAACTTCCAATGTTTGGGAATTACGGGGTTATGGAAGTATGCGTCTTTCAGGTCTAATGACGTGAACCAGTCCCCGGAGTGTATGTATTCTAGGACTTGCCTCATTGTTAACATGCGGAAATGCATCACTGCTATGGAGCAGTGAACAGGGAAAGGTCGAGAATTGGTCTCATTCGTCCCGACTTCTTCGGTACTACGAAGTAGCGGGAGTAGAAGCCTGAGAGCTCTTGTCCGTGAGGGACTTGGGAAATGGCGTCCTTGGACAAAAGTTCCCGCAGCTCCAGGACCTGAGTTTGTTCCTGTGACGTGAACGTCGTTTCCATGATCACGTTGAAGGGAGGAGGAGCGGACTGAAAATGGAGTGTGTGACCGCAATGAATGGTGTCCGATATCCATTTGCTCATGAGACAAAGGCGGCGCCATTCTTGCGTGCGTTCCGACAGCGGACGTGTGTTCGAGGTCACGTGAACGATGTCTGAGGACTGGGTTCGTGCCCTTACCGCCGTCGTTCGCACCAGAGAACTGGGAGCAACCCATGGAGGGCTGCGCTCGAAAGGGCAAGTGTGAAACAGCTGGAAAAGGCTGATCTGCACCACGGAGCATGGAGTCCAAAGATAAAGGATGAGTGGGAGCCGGGCCCATGCATGGGGACGACAAAGTGCCAGCGGATGGAGCCGCGCACTGTGTCGCTGCGCGTGGTCGCGACAGCGCCATGACATCCCGCCCCAGCCTACGTTGTGGGGGGAGCGGGATGTGTTGGGCCTGGCTGGAAGCTAGGGCCGGTGTGCAAATGGAGCGCACCCGTACAGCTGGCCGTGTAATATGACTGACTGCGGGAACATGCAGATGTGTCGCAGTGCTTGGTGTGGGGAAGATGTGTGAGGATTCAGCAGAGGATTCTGCAGAGGACTGTAGGATTGTGCTCTCCATGTGACATTTTTTTGGGTTTTATTTCAAAACCAAAATCGTTCACAGAGTTAACATTACAGTCAGAAGCACACACATTCCCCCCAACGAGTCATTTTTGTGGTTGATTTCGGCGAGGTTCCTGCGACTGTGACTGCCAAGACGGTGTCTGCCGGCTGTTTCGGAACCGTTGGCCGCCAACTCTCTGGCCCCGCTGAGGTGGAGCCGAAGCGGGAGGCTGGCTCCGCGGGGCGGGCGGTGCAGCTGGGCGCCTGAAGTTTCCGCGCCTTTCGTCCCATCCTCTGGAGGAACGGCCGGAGTGAGAGGTGGACCGAGGGTGGACCAGGTCTCGCACCGTGGCTGACAGTTCAGCTGTCTTCAGAGCCCCCTCGATGACGCTCCTAAGATGGGGACCAAACAGAACGTCAGAGGTGATGGGGCCTTCCAGCATCTCCCTGTGCAGCTGTTCAGGAATGGAGGGCAGGGCCTTGAGCCACAAGGCCCGCTGGATAAGGGTCTGCCAGGCAGCAATGCGAGCAGAACTGGTGAGTACAGCAGCGCACAGATTGAGAATGGCATCAGCAGTTTTAGTAATGATGGTTTTTGACTCGTCAGGAGCATAAAGCTCTTCCACCATTTTGGAAATGCTAAAGGCAAGAAGGGCAATGTTATTTCCTGCAGCGCCGGTCCGGAAGGCGCACTGGTGTGCGCGATCAGTGAGCAGCTGGTCATGCTTAGAAGCGGGAACAGCTCGCGGGCCAGTGTGGTGGTTCTTGGCGCCAAACAGCGAGGCCAAGTCCGGCTCCAGTGGAGGATCGGAAGGCCAGCCTTGGTCGGAGAAGCCCTCAACCTTGGTAATGGGCGCATATGTGGAAATTGGCGCCTTGAGCTTAGCAGGTTCGGAGAAGGCAGCGGACCAGCAGCTCATGGCAGCGGGAAAGCACGGCCAGATGGGGTCTGGACAGCGTATCTGTGTTGCCCCGAAAATTCCCGCCAAATCATCTGCTTCAGGCGAAGCCGGTTCTGGCACAGCTAGCCCCTTGCGGACCACAGCCGCGGAGATGATGGCAAGCAGCTCCTGGAGCAGTGCTCTAACTGCTGGCAGGGAGGAGCGAGAAGTCAGTGGAGCAGAAGGACCCACTGAGCGAGGCTCGTCTGCCTCCATGTTGTCCAGGAGGGAAGAAGGGCTATGGCAACCAGCCTCGTCGTACTCCTCACTGTCGATGACATCGTCCAGTCGGTTGAAGCCAGCCGGCTCCTGGCCGACGTTGAAGAACTGTAAGGCCTCGTCCAACGAGTACATGTCAGCCACCAGAAATTCCTCGTCGGCGGCGGGGGTGAAGTACTCGACCCGGCGGATCTTTTCAGCCTCGGGCAGAGTGGCACAAAACGGGCACGAGGCCTGGGGGGTCAAGGCCAGGCCAGCGTGATGAGCCCTGAAACAGACCTCACACTTGGCATGCAGGTCGCCGCTGGAGATGGAGGTCGTCTGGCAGGTCGGGCAGGTCCTGGCGTCGCTGGACATGGTAGGTGAGTTGAATGCTTCTTGGATAATTGCTCTTTAAAGGAAGCTCTTAAGCTTGGCTTGAAGAGATAACGGAGGCGAACAGTGGTGTCGCTCCACTTATATACCCACAGGGGTGCCCACTATTGGTGGGCGTACATTTAAGCTCTTCATGATTGGCTAATGCTGAGATCATCCTTCCAATAGCAGCTAGCTTAAGAGCTAAGACTAGACGAAAATGAACTGTACCTTCATTCTGCACACCTCTGAACGCCCCCTGGAGGCCTTATTATTTTAAATATATCTTTTTATGGAATCATTCCTGAAACTGTCCTTTTATTTCTTGATTACTCTAATAAACTGTTGTTCAATAACAAACTTTTTGAAAGTATTTTTAAAATATAACCAGAGGTTCACATGCAGACACACAGATATTGTCAATTTGCAAGCTTTCATTACTAAGAATGGCTTAAGTATTATTTTTACTCTTTATCTCTTATCTCAGCATTTTTTCCTCAGGTATCACACTCCAGAGTTATCTCTGAAAATAACTCAGCATTCTCGTTTCACTTCTTTGTCCTCACCCAATCCTCCAGTCCCTCCCATTATCACCAAGCATGCTGTTGTTCACCCATGTGCGATTGATGCTAGCATGCATCCATCCCAACCTCCACTACTCAGCACTGTTTTCTCCTGAGCCTTTCAATTCTTCTCTCTTACCTGCTGTCACCAGATGGCTCACAACATGCCTCCAACCGTCAACAAAAGCTACAATTATCCTTCATGTGTCAAAAATAATGAAACTCACTAACAAAATTTCAGAGGACCCACATACTCATCTTTACACAAATAATAGAGGTGTTTGAATTTCCTCCACTAAGGTGTAAAATAATTCACCTGCTTCAAAACTGTATTCCTATGTCTTTTATTTGAAAATAGTTTTGCCGTGAAATCCGATTAAAATTGATTTACATTCTCCAAAACCTCTCCCAACTATCTGATAATAAGGGAGTTCATCAGAAGAGTCAACAAAGCTTGACTGCCAATGGTAATTGCACAACAACTCATACTACAATTACGATGACTTAAAAGCAGATGGCAAATAGCTCACTTAATGCTGGAAGCTACTGAAAAAGACGTGTGTTTCCTCACAAATTCACTTTGACACACATCAGTGACCCTATTTAATAGTATAATCTTTATTTGAGTGCAATGAGGTATTTTTTATTTTTGTAAATATTTCAAAGAATAGACTCCCAACATATTAAACAAATTCAAGATTGATTGTAAAGGGCACACAACACACATTTCCATGCACAACCACACAAATAAGTTAGTAATGAGTAGAGGAACAAAATTTTGTTACAATTACAAGCCTATGTCTTTGTGCCTTAATGACAGTTATTATTCTGCCATACTGTGACTCTTGCTATGATGCGATGATACTGACTGCAAGATATTTTTCTTCAGACTATAATTACAGAAGACTGATTAGGCACGTGTGTGAGTATATCATTGCAGGCAGTTTCCAATGTCAGCTGGTAATTACAGACATGACTGACAGCTGTAATAAACAAAAACTCTGCTTTACCAACCGTATTTTATTGTCCCAGGCTGCTTGAATCAAAGGCAGGAGTGCAGCTAATTCATAATATAACTGCACATGCCTTTTTTCAAGTTCTATTAAACTAACCCCCCCCCCCAACAAAGTGTTATAACTCAGTCAATTTTACCAACACTGAGCAAAATGTGATGTAGTAGTGGCTGACTTCTTCAACACATGTAATCAGATTACTTACAGATCACAGGAACTTGTGTGATGTTGCTCATAATTTATTTCTTTTTCTTGTCATTGTAGGAGGAACGTATTTTAAAACTCAGATTAAGTGACGTGGATTGCTAAACCTTTAATTACGACTCCTTTTTCTTATTGTCACAGCTGATGTGAACCTAACCCAATGTATGAAAAGTGTTTATGATGTAGTTTTTTTTTTTTATTGTTAGTGTTTGCTTGGTGTTTTAAAAAAACATTGTTATCATGCATGTTGTTTAGCGGAATCTGTGATCCATGGAAGATACTGGGTAATCTATTAGACAATATAGTCATCCGTCAGAATGAAAAGACAACTTAGCCTAATGGATGTGAATGGAAGCTGTCAATTTGTCACATCCTAAATTATAACTCATCTAGTTCATGAGCTGTGAGTAATGAGATTACATAAGGCTTTCTTCATATAGGACCTGGAGCTCACTTCAGGATATAGCTAAAAAGTTTCATTATTTTGGACAAAAGCTCATATTTACTCTTCATCCAAGTTGTTGTCAATAGAGGTGATTTTGGCATCCGGTAAGGATGTCTCTTAGGTGATGGAGGTCTGAGCATATCCACATCAGGAGTTGACATGGCGGCTCTGTTCCAAATCGGGAGCAGAGGATCGATGGATGGAAGGACATAACTATTCCGGTGACTTAATTTTCTACAAAACAAAAAACATTATTTCCTTCTCATGTATGGAATATTTCCAGGTGAGTGTGTGTGTTAGAGTGTTACTGAGGTTTTCTGAATGAGAGGTGGGGTCAGCTGTGATGCATTTAGAAGCATATAGGAAAGAAAATCTGAAAAACATTTAACATATTTCTGTGCTCAATTTTTTTGAGTATACAGGGAAAACTAAAAAATAGACTATGATGCAAAAGTTAATTTATGAAAGTATTTCAACTTAAAAAGTGAAACTACTTTAGTACAATCTCACATGCCAAGCCAAATATGAAAGACAATTAGAATATTACAATAAATCAATAAAGTTTAAGTAGAGTGTCAGACATCTGAAAAAGTATAATCATGCATATGTATTCAGTACTTGTCTGGGCCCCTTGTGCTTTTACCAAAGTAAACTTTCATGTGAAATTCTAATTGTTCATGTTTTACCTATAAATCACCCATTATTTCTTTTGTTGTTTCAGCTTTTCTCCTTAAAAACCAAACTAACATCACCATTATCTTTTTGGGGATTTCTAGAAATCGTGGTAGTACTGGTTGAGCAGCATTCCTTTTATAAAAGCTATTCTACAAATATTTAGGACAAAAATCAGCTGCTAATTAAGTCCACGGCCCTTAGGGTGGGATTGACAGTTGTATCTAAAACTGTCTCTACATGGTATTGGACATGGAATATTGTGATATACTCACTTCTACGGATGTCAATCATTAGGGCAGTCTGCCATACTCTGTTGATGAAAATGGAAGCACATCATTTTTCTAAATAAAGGACCTAAATACCTTTATCTGCTCTTGACTCAAGCAAAAGCCCAAGTCTAACTAGTCCAAAGTTGATGCCCAACCAGGAACTTTCGCCATTTTTGTTGTTCCACTTCTCTGCACCAAACCAATAGAGCCCTGTGATTGGCCCACCAAACTGATAGTGCTGTGATTGGCACAACACAGTACTGATTGAGCCAATGGCAGATCTGCTGAAGCCCCTAAGGAGCATGGGTAGACCGACACGCAGAGCAAAATCATTTAGCTTCAGCTACTGTCTGTATGGATTTCTAGGCTAGCAAAATGCATCAGTAAGCTCAACAGTTTTCTAATTTACACCCAAGTGAGCACCATTTGTCTTTTTTTATTGAAAAGCATGTCCTTCATTTGATATATGGCCTTGTTAAGGCTTTACGTGTGAAATGTGAACAGTAAGTGAACTGTCCATGAAGAAATAGAGCAATAAAGGGGAAAAAAGTTTTCTTTGCATCTATCACACCGGCTTCCTTCTCCTTGTTTCATTGGATTTTTGCAGATGGGTATATTATTTTTTTTTTTCCGGTCATATATTGCACATTTCATTTGAATACATATTGCTGGAAATTGATGGTTATTGCTGCTTGCAGATGCAAATGCCTACACTTCTATGCATAACTGGAGAATATGTCATCCAGTTTCTCGTACTGTTGCAGCGAGCAAGAACAGATAGACTAATTACATCTGTTAATCTTGTAATCGCATAAACCGAGATTATGTGCTGTTGTTGAGAACCAAATTTCTTTAAAAAAGAATAATCAGATTTATTATCCTATTTAATTATTGAACCTAATATACCATTTGATCTTCTTTGCATGTTTTGTTTTAAACCCATCAGACTTTATTTGAAGCTGAGTTGTTTTTTATTGAAAGAGAAATTTGTCACAGTTCCTCCTGGCGCAGACTTTTTATTTTTCCTGTTGTTTCCTCTTGTTTCTCTCCTTGTGAGTCTGTATGTCTGTGATTGCGCTTGTCTTTCTTCTCAGTGTTTGTGTCTTTTAGGGCATGTAATCCTGGCAGCTCACCTGGCACGGTGTGATCTTCATAACAGAGTGCATAAAATAATTTTAAAGATCTTAGGAATTTAAATTGCCAGTTGTAGGAGTTAGCATATTGTTGCACCCTTGGTATTTTCACAGACCATAGTACAGTTTATTTCCAAGGGCATACCCGATAATTTTATTTCAGTGATGGGCTTTAGTGAGATTATATGCTGAGCTCATGGGTGGGTGGTAGGGATCTCACCTAGCTGAGACAGCAAACAGTAATTCTACAGAGCAAATTGAAATAGCCATCCAATTGTGAGAAGAAAAAAAGGTTTGGTGTATTTTCCAATTTGGTAGGAACTGCTACAGAATAATAAAACGACACAAACAATGTTTTTAAATCAGTTAATTTTAATTACAGTGGTCAAAACCTGGAACATATGAAGTGTTTATTTCATAACAAAGTTCATGAGATCTGAGTCACTTGTTCTTGGAAAATGCTTAAAGGCCCACTCTACTGAAAATCGTGTTATTTTCAGTTTTCGAAACATTGTTGAGGCTTTTTTCTTATGCTACAGGACATATCTAAAGATGTTTAAGCTCAAAATAGCATTTCTGAGTATTTTTGCATGCAAATAGCTGTGAATCTGTAGCAGACGAAAACAATTCAGTCTAAAACTTACTGGCTTTATGTCACAAAGCCACTGGGCAGAGCACAAACTCCACTAGTAGAGAAAAAGATGGGTATTTATCAGTTTTCAAATGTCAAATGGACATCTAAACTAGTTAGGCACCTGACTTACATGCAGGGGGCCTGGGCTTGAATCCAGCCATACAAGATACTGGCTCAGAAGACATTTATATTTTTTGTTTTACAGTAAAACAGTAATATTTATTACTGTGTGTACTGTATTATTGTTCAGTAATGCTGTATGCCCACTGATGGTCATTAAACGTGCCAATGATATGTGCGGAAAAACATAGAGTTTTCAGCCAGAAAAGACATCGGCTCAACTTTCATTGATTCACGAGGCTTTATTTGAGCATCACTACCCATAATTGTGTTATTTGTTTTATGTTTGGTGCTTTCTCATTTTTTTCTCACTTTTATGTGACCAGTTTTTTATTTTTTTTTTGGGGGGGGGGGGGGGGGGGGG
>SSNQ01000229.1:838892-852615 GCA_006942095.1 Nothobranchius kuhntae | reverse complement strand
GGGGGGGGGGGGGGGGGGGGGTGACTTTTAATCTCATTCTCAGCTCATTACTTATTTT
Source organism: Nothobranchius kuhntae (assembly GCA_006942095.1). NCBI lineage: Eukaryota > Metazoa > Chordata > Actinopteri > Cyprinodontiformes > Nothobranchiidae > Nothobranchius > Nothobranchius kuhntae. The sequence continues at coordinate 852,557 of SSNQ01000229.1, read as the reverse complement.
TATTTTATAAAAGCAGTTGCTCCTCTGATTGCTTTATTACTGAACAGTCATCATGTATTACATTTATGGCACTTTAGTGTTTGATTTTACCTGAAGCAGCAGGCACCATGAGAACATGTCACATTTCCACTCGTTTGGGTCTGGCTTCAATTCAATTACCTGTCCATTGTTTTTGACCAGTGAATTGACAAAAAGAGAAACAGCCTTTCCACAAGTCAATTAAATCCTTTCAAAAGCACAGTAATTATTTAAAACTCACTCAAGTAATAATGTCATAAAAAGTACAGTTGCTGTCAACTGAAGACCAGAATTCATGCAAGAAAATATAGCTGGAAGTTCGTGTTTACCGCAGTGGGTCTGAGCAGTATGTATATGTATTTATCATTAATGCTAAATGAGCTGCAGTATAATTAGTGTGAAGTGACTGTGCTGGCAGCATCTGACTCGCAAAAACAGCTGCCCCAGAATATCAGGAAAAAGTCTCAGCATCTAATTGCATGGTGTGTTCTAGAGCTTGTAGAAACTAGCAATGCAAAATTATGAAACATCTTTGTATGTGCAAACATCGTGGACTAATATCTCAGAAACTTCACCAGGTTCTTCAGATTAAGTTTAACAAATCTAATTTGACAGTGATCCTTTTGGTGTCCCGTGCCTGTGTGAAACATGAGCTCATACCACAAAAGGTGCTCGTTAGATTTAGACCGGTCTTGTAAAGTCCTTGTTTTGCTAAGTGAAAAGGGAAAGAAGGATGAGGGAATTCTGTTAAGTGTGTAAATTTCAAAAATTCAAAAGAAACCCACATATTTTTTCATGACCCATTTTAAATTAATAGGGATGAGCCGGATACTCGTTTCAGACGAATATCCGGTACAGATAAAACATTTTTGACGAGTACGAGCATGAAACGAGTAAAACTCGTAAATATCTGTAATCGTGCTGAAGGAAAATCCACATTGGGTAACTGACTGTCTTCACGCTCTGTGATTGGCCAGTCACATAGAGCGCCCGCCCCTCCTTACACACAAAACTCTGCAGCCGGGAGCTCACAGCTCAATCCGCGTCCAGTCCATCCACGCACACTCACAGACAGTAACGGATATCTCTGTGCTTGCTTCACTGTTCACGTTTCTTCAGTACTCCCTATGTTTTCTTCAGTTTGCTTCTTTTTAAAGTTACTTTAAAGTTATTTAAAGTTACTTTTATCGTAACGCACGTGGCGCATTTGACAAGACAGCTGTAAATGGCTCGTGCTTCGTCAGTCACTGCCTCCACTCTGGTCGGGGTTCTTTTTTTCCTCTCTCTCCTCTTCCTCAGGATCCACTCCCTCTTTCCTATTCACTCTCTCTCTTTCTTTACATTTTTTAATCACAATTGTCTATTTTTTGCTAATTTTAAATATATGTTAATCATTTTCTAAATTCTTTTTTCTATTTTACATGTTTTGTTTTTGTGAAGTGCCTCATGATTTTTATCTTGAGAGTAGAGAAGAAAAGACACACACACACACCATTACGAACGTTTTGATGACTCATGGACCCGCCAAACGGTACATCTTCCCTCCTCAAAGCAGTTGACGCGATTACAGCACCGGAGGATGTTTAAGTTTCGCTTTCAGTTTACTCACGTATATATTCATGCAATATTCTTTATTATTGTTATTATTAGTGAGAGAAAAGGAAAACTATATACTACTGAAAACTTAGCTACAAATGTTCAGCATTATTATGTTAGACTCCTGCAGATTTTTATTATTTATGTTTTCATTTTTGTTACAGTTTATATAAATGAGTGTATCTCAGAAACTATTTTATGGAAGCACTTCAAATAAATTTGTGATTGTTTGAAAGGATTGTGCGAAACTTTTTTCTATTGACAATTTTGAGGGATAAAGCTGTTGTCACGGTGCAGGTGAGTTGAGCAGTTGTGAGGATCCAAATGCTGGGGAGAAAGCAGGCAGGCAGACAAACTGGAACACGTAAAAGGTTTTTAATGATAAACGCACGCAGGACATGGAAACAATGAACTGACAAAACACACAGAACTGAGAGGGTTTAAATACATGAGGGCTGGGAGCTTGGGTGATTGGAAAACGAGAGGCAGGTGGGAGCAATTAACAAGGACACAGGACTGAACAGAACGGGGAGACAGGACAGGGTGTGACAGCTGTGGCATTTCTGTATAATGAAATATATGTCTAAAAACAAAACATGATTTTCAATTTCTGTATAGATAATTGCATTTTTAGTCAAATATTTTTTGCTATGAACATTTTACATTTATATGATTAACATTTAGAATGTAAGGGTTGTATTGATGTATAGAAAGTTGAAATACTCCAAAAAATGGCACCACAGCATGTAAAAATGTAAATTTAAGTTCTGGCGAACTAGTTCTATGGCAAGTCTTAAAGGGTTAAATAATTTGGTTGGGATTGGATCTAAAATGCAAGTTGAAGGTTTAGATGAAGCTAATATTTTTGATAATTCTGAAAGCTCAACTTGAACAAAACGGTTCAAACGGTACCTTACTACCTACCTACCCGCCCTACCACCTACCTACCTACCGATCTACATACCTTACTGCCTACCTACCCGCCCTACCACCTACCTACCTACCGATCTACATACCTTACTGCCTACCCACCCACCCTAATATCTACCCTTCTACCTGCCTACCTTCCTAATCACCCTACTTCTTACCCTGCCACATGCCTACCTACCTACCCTGCTACCTGCCTGCCCTGCCTACCCACCAACCCACCATACTACTTACCATTTCAAGGTTACTTAAGTGTAGGAACTTCTAATATGCTTGTTACAACCAGGTGTCTAGGGGGCCTGGGGTAACATGGAGGACGCGTGACACAAAGGAAAATTAACAAAAGTTTTATTTACTTTTCTCTTAATTCAAAAAAGATGACTATTATTATTGTTACCAACATGGATCTAAATCCCCTTTTTACCAAAACAGGTTCAAACAGTAACATGTAACATAACTCTAAAGAGCACAATATCGAGGTTCTAAGTGGGAGACAACAGACCAGAGGAAAGGCAGCTCTGCACTATTGTCCCCCCTTGGTGAGGAGCTCCAGCTGGTCCTTTAAACAATTTGCGGCTGATGAAAACCCAGCTCAGCTGGTGCAGGGAGGAGCAAGGGTAAGCCAACATAGTCTGCAGGCAGGCTCCTCAGATGCAACATAAAATGCACAGAAAAATGAAATCACAACACAAAAAGGCTCCAGCCGTAACACTTCCCCCCATAAAGCCTAAGGTCTACACCTTTGGGTACAAAAAAACAAAACAACAAACACTGCTACATCTCATTCTCCAGGTTGGGCTAAACCAAAATCTTTTCTGTGCCTTTGCTGCTTGTCATCTTACTTAATAAGTGGCCAAAGCACGGAATTTGTAAAGCGAAGGTCTCTGTACACTACTCACGGATAAATAATAATGGTTTCTTTTTATTTTTCCTCTTTGTTTTGGCTGGTCCACAAAACCCAGCATCAAACACGGGCGGCTCAGGCTCAGCAGCACGTCTGTCCATTTCACAGGAGCCTGTGTTTTTATTTCCTGCAATGAGACCATTAGGAGTAGAAACTGACATGTTTTCTACTCCCTTAGCTTGAGGTTTTGACCAGGCAGGTGGAACCACCAAGTCCCCGGCGATGTCATTTCCCAACAGGAGAACGACGCCATCCACTGGTAGGGAGCGACAGACAGCAATGTTAAAATATCCTGTGACGAGATCAGATGTTAAAAACACACGATGGACGGGCCTCTGAAAGGACGGGAGCGCAATCCCTTTAACAACTACTTTAAACCCACAAGCACTTCTTCCAGAAAAGGGTAATGCCAAACTCAGAATGAGTGAATGAGATGCCCCAGTGTCCCTCAGGATTTTTATCGGTACAGGCCTATCATCAGCCGACAATGAAACAAATCCAGAAAATACAAATGGCTTAAAACAGGATCCCACATCCCGTTTCCCTTCCCCAACAGTAACATGGGCTGAACAGGTAAAAACCTCAACATTGTCAAGCTGTTCTTGTTTTACATTCTTGGCCTGGAGAATGGGACAGTCCTTTATGACATGACCAGGCTTGTGACAATAAAAACACAGAGCAGGTTCAGGAACGACATTCGTTATGTGTGCCTCAGCAGGCGGCCCAGGTGAGGGTCTTCTGTTGGGATCAAAGTTCACCCTGTGAGTTAACACAAACTCATCCGCGAGCTGCGCTGCAGCAGACAATGACGTCACCTTCTGCTCGTTTACATACTGAACCACTTTACCAGGGATGCAGCGTTTAAATTCCTCAAGGAGCAGGATCTCACGCAAAGTAGCAAAGTCTTTTACCTTGGAGGAATTACACCATTTATCGAATAGAACCGTTTTTACTCGAGCAAACTCAATGTGTGTCTGTGCAGAGTTTTTCCTGGAAAGTCTGAATTTCTGGCGATAGGCTTCTGGCACCAACTCATATGCCTGTAAAACTGCAGTTTTAACAGTGTCATAATTATTGCTATCCGAGACAGAGAGAGCGGCTACAACCTCGGAGGCTTTACCTGTGAATCTGCACTGCAGCAGAAGAGGCCACACATCCCGCGGCCAATTAAGCGCCGTTGCGATGCTTTCAAACGCAGAGAAGTAGCAGTCAACCTCAGATTCCCTGAAAACAGGCATCAACGCCATGCAGTTATTGATATTAAAAGAGTCTTGCGGTGGGGAACTCACCGGAGATGTCTCTTTCTCAGCCTTCACAGCCTCGTGTTCAAGTTCAAGTTTGCAGAGCCGCAATTTTGTATCAGCTTCCAGTTCCAGCTTTCTCATCTCAAACTCCAGCTGTCTGCGCTGGGCTCTGTCCTCAGCGTCCAAACGGAATTGCTCAATCCTCAGCCTGAATTCGGCTGGAGTCACGTCCTCATCAGAGTCAGCCGGGTCGGCGTCTACAGCAGCTGTAACCAGTCTGTCTCTGTCATCAGGTGCAGCAGGAATGACAGGGGGCGGGGTCGCCAGGGGAGGTTCAGCATGTACATGGGCCTCCGCAGGCGAGGCAGCCTGTTGCCGAGTAAGCAGGCCCAAGTCCTCCAAGCCACTGATTACCACCTCCTGCAGCTCCACCTTTAACATTGAGCTGTCCACCTGAAATCCAAAGTGATCCGCCACGTCCAGCAGATCCCGCTTGCGACAGGCACCAATCAGTCCACGGGATGGGGCCTCCACAAACTGCGCTAAATCAAAAGTAGCCATAACTGGTAAAACACTGATACACACAAATGATCACGCATCCAACCTCAGTTTAAGGGTACTTAATGACCCCAGACGAGCCCCCATATGTTACAACCAGGTGTCTAGGGGGCCTGGGGTAACATGGAGGGCGCGTGACACAAAGGAAAATTAACAAAAGTTTTATTTACTTTTCTCTTAATTCAAAAAAGATGACTATTATTATTGTTACCACCATGGATCTAAATCCCCTTTTTACCAAAACAGGTTCAAACAGTAACATGTAACATAACTCTAAAGAGCACAATATCGAAGTTCTAAGTGGGAGACAACAGACCAGAGGAAAGGCAGCTCTGCACTATTGTCCCCCCTTGGTGAGGAGCTCCAGCTGGTCCTTTAAACAATTTGCGGCTGATGAAAACCCAGCTCAGCTGGTGCAGGGAGGAGCAAGGGTGAGCCAACGTTGGCTGTGTCTCAATTCAGGGTCTGCATCCTTCGAAGGACCCAGCCCACCCGGCCGACGTGGGCTGCGTCCTCCGTCGGCCGGGTAGACCGGATGTTAACGGCTGTGAATTTGGACAGGCCTAGCCTTCATGAACTCCCTCTGCGAACGTTCCGTCACCTAGCAACCGTGGAACCGCTGGGCAGAAGGGAGAAGGAACTTTATACGATGGAGCTCGACGTTTTATTAAGCTTTTTAACCCCCAGAGACCCAAATTTAGAAAACAACTGCAAAATCTTTTTTTAACCTTTCACATGTTGTTCTAGGAGGCCAGATAAACGGGCCTATTTACACATTTTAACAGTCAAGTGTTGCAGAACTGAACAATAGGACCTATTAGCAATGTAAATGTGGTTTTAAAAAGAAAAAAAAATTGGGGAAGGGTTATTCTTGTAGACTTAAATCTGATGTTGTAATGTTACAACCGTGGGTCTCTGGGGGTTAATCATTTCCTTGACTGTTGGAGAGCTAATTCAGAGAAAATACTTTAGACTAGCTGAGCCTGAGCAAAGATGTGATAATAGTTTTTAATACTTTCTAAGGGTCTTAATTTGACCAAAACCGATTTATCACCTTTTAAGACTTTTCAAGACCCAGCGGATACCCTCTAGTAAACAATTCTCATTTGTAAACAAAAAGAAAATTCAAGAGTTTAATGCAGAACCGATTTTATTTAGATATTTCTTTTATATGTACATGCTTAATCTTTATTAACCATTTTTTTCTAGCAAAGTAAAAAGCTGTCAAAGTTCTCCCTTCTCTCCTGGGCCCTCTGCTGCTCTGCCTCCCTCTGCAGCCTCATGTCCTCCCTGAGCAGCTCCAGAAGCTCATCGCTGGCACCTTCCCCTGGATGCCCATTTTCTCCAGAATAGTCTTAACATGTAAGAAAAAAAACAGATAGAGAAAAGAGGACAACGGGTTATTCCTTTCATGTTTTCGCAGAAAAAATAAACTCAAACGAGTTTTTAAAATATGAGATGTTATTGTACCTCCATGCCACAGCCGCCGAATACTTTGCTCCGGTGATCATGTGGTCCTTCTCCGCCCTAAGCTTAATAAATTCCCTGGTTTTCTCTTTTGTTCCTAAAATACAAACTTCTATTAAAATCGGGGGAAAACGTAGCGGGAGAAGTACGACACCGAGCGGCCGAACATACGAGCCGAGACCGCAATACAAGCACTTTTACTGTAACATTTCTAACTAAAATAATGTTCATGTATCACAAAAAGTCCTTAACCTAACAGTTTTCAAGCTTATACTGACATTTATATGCGCAATCCTCTCCGACAGCTCCCGCTTCACTGTCCGCCATTGTTTGTAAGTTTTTCTGCCGGCCGGCCCGCAAGGCATCTTGGGAAATGCTACCTATTGAAGGATACACCCGACCCATCCTTCATTCAGGCGAAAAGAAGGCCGCATTCGTTGACCGCATTTGAAGGAGTCTTCGAATTGGGACAGGCCTAGTCGCGGCGCTGTGACGTAACCGGCCGACGTAGGATGCAGACCCTGAATTGAGACACAGCCATTGTCTGCAGGCAGGCTCCTCAGATGCAACATAAAATGCACAGAAAAATGAAATCACAACACAAAAAGGCTCCAGCCGTAACAATGCTTTTAGGTAAAAACTATTTTTTTGCTTTGAAGACAGTTTGTTTACTCAGATTTGAGTGGTCTTCTAACATCACACCTTAACAGTGTTAAGGATAATCGATAATGTTCCTGTACTTGGGAAGACATGTAGCTTCCAGGCTCTTAAACATGTAACAATGGTTACCTTGAGGTTCATGATTCAAACCTCTACCATTTCATGGGCATATAGATAAAAACTTTAGTCTAGGAACCAAAACGGAATGTGTTCTGTGCATTATATAAATAAGTGATTGATCACAGTTTCAAAAGAAGCTATAAAATTTAAATGAGACCCACTGAGTCTCAGTGTCCTAGAATGATGATCACAGTCAACTTCAAAACTTCAGCAGAAAACAATAATAGTAATTAAGCAGCAAGCAGAAGATGTCTCTATTTGTTTATGGGAGTTTGTCCGCGTCTGTGTGTTTTACTTCCTTTTGTTGTGCAGGCAGACATTGCCATTGGGGATATAAATCAATGTGTCACGTAATTGCTTGAGTGACCTTTGCTGATAAGAAACGGTAGCCTTTTGAAATCTCTATCTGTCTCTGTCACTTTGGCCATCTCACCTCTCAACTATTGCTTTTTCTTTGTCACATTCTCTCACAGCATTGCGCTCACACACACACACAAAATCTTTAACAATCACTTACTTGAAAAGGGCTTTGCATTAATTTGCGTATTGTTAACCCATGCACATCTTAGCTTGGATTCTGACTACTAAACCAATCATCTATCGAAAATACATCTGGTTCCACAGTGGGGACAAAACACAATGCAGGATTCTCAGCGCAAAGGTTTGAATAAGTCTTACACGGGTCAATACCTGCCTTCTGATTTACATTTTTCTTTCTCTTTAATCCACCAAAACATCTAAAACCTCTTTGCAGGATCCTCTACTCAGGTTTCCTTCCTCTTGCTTTCCACCCCACTCATGCGCCTGATGTGTTTGCCACTTACAGTGCTGTGTCACGTTAAATCTCTCCCCTGCTGGGTCAGCAGCCTGTAGAGAATGAGGGAAAGCAGGGGAGGAAAAAATAAACAAAGGAAAGATTTGTCATTTCAGGTAAGCTTGTTGCCCCTTTGGGGAGCGTAATGGCCGATGGCTCTTCAGAGCGTCTCCCATCTGTCGTAAATGTTCACCACAGATGGACATGTACTACAGCTCGTCAACTGGTTGGGGTGCAGCTGTGTGTCAAAAGCATTTAACACAAAATGCTTTTAGAGCCAGCGCCTGATATGTCTTTGCTGCACAACGGGAGGTCATACTGACGTATGGCTGATGTGCCTTTGAGCGTCACATGTTTGAGGTGGCAAGTGTGAAGAGGGAGATGACATGTGCAGCACATTTCTTCTACAGTAACCAAACGGTAATACATTCAATTCTTAGGTTTTTTTTGTTATGCACAATATGATGCAATCCTAAGCTGTCCAGATGGTTTGTGCACATAGAAAACCAGCAGCAGCTCAGCAAGGATGCCATTTCTGTGCCAACAAATGCACCCAATGAAATTAAGCTTGAAACTATGCCTAAATAAATAAACAAATAATAAATATATTTTATTTATTTGTTTCTGTGTAGAAACTACAAAGCAGATATTATATACTTGGATTTAGAATAATTTCAACATTAAAAAAAACATGCCTTTTTACTCCTATTACAGCTGATCTTGACAAATGTTCTCTGGCTAGAAATTCAAATCGCTAGACTCAGAGATGATAGAGTTTTTTTTTTTTAAATAAGTAGCATCAATGAACACAAAATATCTATGGGTTGCTTTGCCTTTTGTTGCATGTTTTACAGCCACTGTGGGCTTTTTCATCATCGTTATACATCTGTTTGCTCCTCTCTCTTACTTTATGGACCCTTATCATGTACTTAGAGCCAAATGAACAATTAGGCCTGTATTATTGAAATAATAAGTGAGAAAGAAATTCAAGCTGCCACCTATCATCCTGAGTCATTAATTACAACATTGCCCAGGGAAGTAATAAATAACGGCGGCTAAATTATTTTAGATACATTAAACTGTGAATTATCCTTTTGAAACAAAAAGAGAACTGTCCCTTCCGTGTCTAGGTTAGCTGCCCTGTTGTCAACCTCTTGAGCTGACCTGCTACCAATCGCTCTTGAAAGAACAGTGGTCAGCACAGTGGCTCCCAAAAACATAGTTGAACAGAAATAAATAAAAAATGAAGCATCAAAAAATTACAACCTTTGGAGCTGGTACACGGATGTAAGACTTACAGTAGACTGGATCTTTAATGTATTTTAAACTTTTGAGTGATATTCAGCCCACTTTAACACAGTGTTATAACACCAGGAATCAGCATCTCCAGCCCTTGTCTGTCACATGGCTTTGAATGCACACAACCTTGGCTTCTGTTTGATGGACCCACATGGAGGTAGATTTCTGTTGTTTTTTTCACTCCTTCACCTCTACATTTTTGAGGTTTCTCTGCTTCATACTATTTCATCATTGGGTGATTAGTGGTGCCTTGATGACATGAAGAAGAGGTAATTCAACCATTGAATTAGATGTGTTGGAACAAGGAAACGACTAAAATATGCTGGATAGGGGCTGTTGAGAACCAGGTTTGGACACCCCAGCTTGTTAGAATGCCTTGAACAACAATAAACCTAACCCAGAACCATGAAAGACATTAGAACAAGAGATTTAAGGTTTAAGAAATGAAAGCCCCATATTTTCATCACTCTGTGACCTTAAAAATCAAATTTAATTAGGTCAAATTGTTGAAACCTTCACTTATTTACTTTGCATCGAGGTAGCTTGATGACAAAGTAAGAGCCTTGAATTGGTTTCTGGAAGCTATATTCAACAGGGAGCTCATGTGCCACTGTTTCGAGTTTAATATAATATACTAGCCTGACAAGCCATTCTACAGTATACATGGTAATATTTGGTCTGGTCATGAGCCATTGAAACTACCCGTGGGGTTAAATCTATGGTTGTCTTTGAAACTGTCTCCTCATGCTATTGGACAGTGCTAGAACCAATCAGGGCAATGGACAACAGTCAAACTACTAGTGGATGTCAGTAAACAGGGCAGTCTATGTCGAAGAAGAAGCAAATACTTTTATTTTTGATAAAAATGACTAAGGACCTCTATCAGCTTATGTCTCAAAGTAAGGTTCAAGTCTAAATCATTTAGAGTTGATGCCAAAGTTGTTTCAAAAGAGTGGCATGCCTGAGCCAACGCCGTCATTGTAGTTTTTCTCCATCACAGCTTTAGGCTTATGCCTGCCTAACAGAGAACCGTGAGTAAAGATTAAAGTCCCATACTTTACGTCAAACACACACTGGTGCAGTGAAAAATGTCTTCTGCATTTGACCCATCCCCATGGGGAGCGGTGAGCTGCAGCTGTGGACGCGCTTGGGAACTATTTGGTGGTTTAACCCCCCAATTCAGCCCCTTAAAACTGAGGGTCAAACAAGGAGGCACTGAGTCCCATTTGTATAAAGTCTTCGATATGACCCAGCCAGGATTTGAACACTGATCACCCAGTCCCAAGGTGGACACACTACCACTAGCCCAACACACACAAAACTGATCAGTCCAACAGTAGACCTGCTGAGGCTGCAAGCATGGCTAGACAGACCTGTAGAGCAAAATCTTTAGCTACTTCTCCAGATTTCTACACTATAGTCCCTTATCATTGTTACCATAAACTGATAAGATTCATATTCTCTTAGCCTTGAACATGGCACTTTCTAAGGTTTGTACAGAGCTGCTGTGAATAGTGGATGAGGTCTCATTGTGATTTGTGTAAATATTTCATGTGTAGAAAAGACATAGGTAAAACAAGGACTGACAGCTAGGAACATGACCTGCTTTATCCTCCTTCCGAATCTTTAAACAGGAACATCACACACACACACACGCACACACACACACACACACACACACACACACACACACACACACACACACACACACACATACGTGTTTTCATGACATATCAGTACCTATGACAAAAAGGTGACAAATGGGAACGTGCCTTTCCGAAGGGCCTAGAGGCATGGGAATCACAAAAAGTTTGACCCATGCTTCCAGGAACACGCCCATCTGTTGAGATTTTGGCTAGGGCAAAATTTTGGTCAAACCTGAATTTAATGCTACTTGTGAGGACACTGTCAGGTTTATGTGACTTATGAGTACCATAAGGTCACACACTGATATTTCATGTTTAGGTGAATTGTGAAGCCCATGGCTACACACACAATTTTCAGGTATACATGACTTATAAGGACCTGGTAAGGCTAGCATCTGTATTTTCAGCTTGGCTCTTGTTACAGGTTTTTGAAATTACAATATAATAGGCATAGATGTACAATAGTAACGATGACCAGTCAGGTAACTTCTGACTGAAATATCAGACATTCATGGGTTAATACAACACAGTAAATCTGAGCTGTATAGAGACTTAAAAAGAGACATAGCTCAAAAATGTGGTCAGTCTACTTTTTAAGTCTTAATATTGTATTGCATTAACTCATTTTGCGGTGAATGTTTATGTGAATAAAAACATGGAACATTATCTGCCTCTCTAATTTTTATTACAAAATGCACCCATAAACAGATTTTTGAGTAAGAACAACGCAATGCGGAGACCTGCAATACTGAAATAACTGTGAGAGTAACAAACTATATCCTTTGCTTGTTTAAACTGAAAACCGCATGAACTTATGATGGCAAAAACCAGGAGAAAGGACTGAGTAACTTGGTCATTAGTAACCCAAAAGACAAAGTCAAAAATGTAAAAAAATAAAATGAAAATAAAGTTAATTTTAACTGATGCACTATTCCTGAACCTGCATTTTATAATTCTATTTATTCATCTTTCGTTTTAATGTTATGATCCTGTTGTGGATGTAATACTTTACGGCAACCCAGTCTCTGCCTTTCAGAGCTGCTGGCTCTGCTTGGATGCAGGAGTCACATTCCTTTTTGTCAGGTACTTTGCAGCTTGTTATGAAATGAAGCAAGTGCCGCTCAACAGCCTTGACTTCATCATCTGTCCACTTGCACCTCGCCTTCCCAGCTGTCATAAATGGAAACAAAAAAATATCTTAATGCGAATGTAATATAAAAGAGAAAATATTCTAGTCTATAATGTGAATACAAAATGTTCTTAAACCTTAGTTTCTAATGGAGCACTTTCAAGGAGCAATAAGCACAATTCATCACAAAATGGCTAAGTGAAGAATTAGAGATGTAATTTCATCTGGAGTACAGCATGAAGTCACAATCCCCCTCTCTGTGTTGATCTCCAGCCATAGACTTCGGTTTGGTTTAGAGGCAGTGCACAACAGCACACCTAGCAATCCAATCCAATCCAATTTTATTTATAGAGCGCATTTAAAAACAGCATGTCAGCTGACCAAAGCACTGCACAGAGTTAAACCTAAAAAAACAGTGAAAAGATATTGCTTAATGCTCCTTTAAGGATGCTTGGGATAAACCATTTGAAGTGCTGTGTTCTGCTGGGAATCAAAGAAGATGAAACGGATTATGATAAAAGCTCTTAATAGTGTCATGCCTGAAAAGAATAAATATATCTATTGATAACAAGTATATTCACTTAAAACATTTTGTATATGGGTGCCTTTACCCTTTCTTGGTGCAGTGTTGCTGATGTTTTTGCGGTCCAGGGTGGTTGAGGCAGAAGTGCCTTCCATATTGTCCAGGGTGGTTGAGGCAGAAGTGCCCTCCATATTGTCCAGGGTGGTTGAGGCAGAAGTGCCCTCCATAATGTCCAGGGAAGCTGAGTAAAGTGTGTGGCTTTGGTTCCCAGATTTCTTGGTTCTTGAGCCTTTGAAAAGTAACAGTGAAATATGAGAACTAATGCATGCAATAGGTTTGTTTGCTTTTTTGTTTGCATTGTAGGCAAAGTCAGAATTGGGCAGTGTGTAATTTTACATTTGATATGAATATTTTACATGTGAACATAATCTACTAATAATACTCATCAATACTCAGGCATCTCCCTACGAACACATTACTTGCATGCACTACCTCTCAAATTGTGTGCCTAATCTCACAGAAGTGGACCTCCTAATCCTTATATTTAATATTTGCCTTTGTATTAATTATTTATGCATTTGGTGCAATCTACTGTCATCTCCCGCCTAGACTACTGCAATGCCCTTCTAACTGGTCTTCCAGGCTGTACTGTGAAACCTCTTCAAATGGTCCAGAACGCAGCGGCGCGTCTGGTCTTCAATCAGCCTAAAAGAGCACACGTCACCCCTCTGTTCATTGAGCTCCACTGGCTACCGCTAGC
>SSNQ01000229.1:804319-817231 GCA_006942095.1 Nothobranchius kuhntae | reverse complement strand
GGGTTGAAGACCCCTGTTCTAACAAGTTTTTTTTTTTTTTTTTTTTTTCTTCCGGCACTCACAGGGAGCAGACGCTTCTGCCTATTTCTCCCTTATCTGTGTTTTCCCAAGGCTCTTCTTGTCCCGTCTGCCTACAGAGCGCTTCTCTGCATTTTCTCTGCAACCACCTTTCATTTGCAACATGGACTTAATTAGTTGGTCATTCAACGCGATTGATAAGATTTTTTCAACAATGAGAACGGAGAAGGGGGCTCACGCTTGCCCTCAAGGGACACATGCAGCGGGATATGTGTTCGATTCCTGGAAAAAATGGAACATCATATGTCTCTCTCAGCTGTCCATTGAGGACGTCGAAGACATGTGGATCTTTGGCCTGATGATCGTTGGATTTCTTCTGATTGGAGTGGGAGGATATCTGGCTTTCCAAAAATCCGGGATGACGGGAGCGATTGGAAGGCGACCCGCAACCATGGACGGCACAGTCCGGGTGGATACCTCACAGACTGGGACGTTGCTCGAGGTGAATCGCAAGCTGGACAATGTCTTAGCTGCGTTACCGGTGTTAGCGCGCAGGATTGATAACATCTCGGAGAGGGTCACCGGACGGTGTGGAGATGTTTAATCACTGAATTGGCTTCACTGGAGGACTTTGAATGATCAATACAGACTTTAAGGCAGAGAGAAAAAATTATCTCCGTCTGACCCAAACAAAGCTTCTGTTATCGAATCTGACGCCACAAGCAGCCTTGGAGCTGCATGCAAACCCCCACGCTGGAAGGAATGCAGACAAATGCTGTTAATCTCTATCCACCCACCCCCGCCTTCAGATTGAGGTCTCCACCGAGGTCAACGAGCTGAAGGACTCACTGCTCTCTGTTCTTCCCCATGATCTCTCCCTCCCACCTGTTGGTCTGCAGCTGGTCGATGCGCCGTGAGTGGCAGCTCCCGTTGGAGGCTCCAGGTTCCCGCCCATCCTTGCCTCCCCATCGGACTCTGTTGTTGTATCTGTGCTGTTTGTGCTTACATGTTGAAGGAGTTTTTTTGTATAATAGAGTTACTCCCCGCTGGGTCTAACTCTGCTATGCCTTTTTTTTACCTACCCCCACTTATCCTCATGTAACACCCCTTTCATCTGTCTATTAGGTAGCGCGACTCATGTTGCGAATGACCGCAGGCACCAATTCTTGTCATGTGTCTTACCCATGTATGTCTGATCTTTGAATTGCGTGTACTGAAACTCAATTTCGTTTCTCTGTATGTCCTGCACATGTGGTAGAAATGACAATAAATCAATTCATTCACATCACTCCTGTTCTGAAATCTCTACACTGGCTACCAGTAAACTACATAATCAATTGCAAAGTGCTTCTACTAGTTTATAAATCACTCAATGATACTGGACCTAATAACATATTGGATCACCTTGCAGTATATACCCCCAGCAGGGCCCTTAGGAAGCAGTCATTGGAAACCTGGGTCAGAATCTAACAGTGTCACGGTGAGAGGTGGATTCCTGCTGCCACTCCCTGTCTTTTGAGTTTTTCCCTCTGCAGGTGGGCGTGTCTGGAGGTTGACCAAGCTGCAGCAGATCTGCTCATCAGCTGGCCAGGGGTATTTAAGCAGCTGGGAGACTTCTACACCTCGCTGGATGATTACTCTACCTGGATCAAACCTCCACTTTCATCCCCGACTGGCTTTCTCTGGAACTCCAACCTGCTTGTCTCTCAGCTTCTCCCGGGCCAGAACCACCTCCAGCTGCCCACCTAAGCTCCCTGGATCTCCACCAACTCAGCTCCCTCCACGTCTCCCCTTCTGGATCTCAGTTTCAGGAATCCCCTCTCAGGCCAGACCGGACCACTCCTCCATCGAGCTACTTTTCCCCCTCTCCAGACTGTAAGTCCCCCACACAATTCCGATTCCTTGTTTTCCCCTTTGAGTTTGATCTGGCTCCCATCTGTCCACAGATTTCCCGCACCGGCTCCCTTTGTGAAAGAACTCAGCTACGTTCAAGCTGCTCCCTTGGTTTCCCTTTTTAATAAATTCTTATTTAAACACTTTCCCCGTCTCAAGCTGATTCTGTATGTCGTGGGTTAGACATCTACACCACAACATGACAGAATCATCCAGCCATTCCTCTAACCTCAGTACAGAATCAGTTCCCTCCGTCGTTTCCGCCACCGTGGCTCAGCACAGTAATTCGCTCCATTCTTTGTCCGATCAACTCTCCCACACTAACCAGACTTTGTTTGAATTAGGAACTATGATAAAGGAGTTAAGCCACCCACTCACCTCTCCGGAGCAAGCTTCATTCCCCGCTCCAAGTCTGCCCGGACCCGTTCTTCCTGCACCATCCGATCTACCCTGTTTCCGGGTCGCCACCTCTCCTCCACCGGAGATTTTTGATGGCAATCGGGAGGTTTGTCGAGGTTTTCTCCTCCAGTGCCAGCTGGCTTTCCAAAGATCACCGGAGTCCTTTTACACCGATGAAATTAAAATCTCCTACATCATCGGTCTTCTACGCGGCAAGGCACTCCGGTGGGCGGAGGCAAAGAGCCGAAACCCAAGCTTCCTCGAGAGCTCGTTAGACAAGTTTCTGGCAGATTTTAAAATGACTTTTGACAAGCCTGAGTCAGCGGCCGATGTGGCCAGACAGATTTGGAGTTTATGTCAGGGGAAGCTCTCAATCGCTGAATTTTCCATAGAGTTTCGAACCCTGGCCGCCACCTCCACCCTCGATGAAGCCTCACTTAAAGGGGCGTTCACCCAGGCTCTTAACGAGCAGCTTCAGGATCAACTCGCTTTCTGCCAAGAACCACCTGATCTCGAGAGTCTCATCGCACTGTGCGGTCGGATGGAAAAGAGACATAAGGCACGCCAAAGAGATAACAACTTCCCATTACCTTCTCGTCTTAACTGCCCGCAAAATGTGAATCCAGCAGCTCCAGCTCCACCACCCAGTGAGCCCATGCAGATTGGCCGAGCTAGATTAACCCAAGAGGAGAGAAACAAGCGCATGAGTTCAGGGGAGTGTTTGTATTGCGGCATGTCTGGGAATTTTGTGGCCAACTGCCCCAAGCAGTTAAAACTCCAGGACCCATCAGTAGCCCCGAGAGTACTGGTGGGTGGTTCCCGGTCAGACTTAAACTCAGTGTGTGTTGGACTGTTCTTTGTCACATAATCAAATAACTCTTCCCTCTCTGGCATTAATTGACTCAGGTTGCGAACTAAATCTCCTTGACCAACAGCTAGTGGAGCAACTCCGGGTCACCACCCTTCCTCTACAAACACCCTGCCGGGTATCCTCCTTGGATGGGGGCTCCCTCACTTCGATCACCCACAAGACGGCACCCATTCGCCTTATGACATCAGGTAACCACAGTGAGGAACTCACCTTTTTTTGTGTTTCCATCCCCCCAGTCTCCTGTGGTTCTGGGTCATCCCTGGCTAAGGAACCCTAACCCCCGCATTAACTGGGTCACAAACCAGGTGGAGATGTGGAGCAACAAGTGTCACTCAACCTGTCTAGGACCTGCCCAACCTAGTTCTGAGCCTCGAGCCCTGAAAATCACACCCCCCGACCTCACCGGGGTTCCTCCTGAATATAATGACCTCCAGCAGGTATTTTCTAAACACAAAGCATCCTCCCTACCGCCTCACCGCCCTTATGATTGTGCCAGAGATCTTCTCCCCGCAGCACCTCTTCCCTCTAGCCCTCTCTACAGCATCTCCAAACCTGAACGGGAAAGTATGGAACAGTACATCTCCGAGTCCCTGGCATCCGGCATAATTCGGCCTTCCACCTCTCCTCTGGGTGCCGGCTTCTTCTTCGTCTCCAAGAAGGACGGCACCCTGAGACCTTGCATAGACTACCGTGGCTTAAACCAAATCACCATAAGAAACAAGTATCCACTACCCTTACTGTCATCCACATTTGAACCCATACAAGACGCTACCATATTCACCAAATTAGATCTCAGAAATGCTTACCATCTGGTTCGCATCAGAGAGGGAGATGAGTGGAAGACGGCTTTCAAAACACCAATAGGACATTTCGAGTATTTAGTCATGCCTTTTGGCCTCACGAACGCACCTGCCGTTTTTCAGAACCTGGTTAACACTGTTTTGAGCGACTACCTGAACAAATTTGTCACTGTATATCTTGACGACATTTTGATTTTTTCGAGGACCCCCGAGGAACACACTGGTCATGTCCGAGCCATTCTCCAACACCTGCTCGAAAATCGGCTCTACGTTAAGGCGGAGAAATGCGAATTCCATGTCCCATCTGTTAAGTTCCTAGGTTTCGTACTGGAGAGTGGAAGGCTGGGACCAGACCCCGAAAAGGTACAGGCAGTAAAGGACTGGCCCACTCCTTCCACACGCAAACAGCTGCAGAGATTTTTGGGTTTCGCTAATTTTTATCGTCGGTTTATTAAGGGGTACAGCCAGATAGCCGCCCCTTTGACTCAAGTAACCTCGGTAAAGAGGCCTTTCATTTGGAACGCTGAAGCCTCCAGAAGTTTTTGTGAGTTAAAGGAGAGATTCTTTCAGGCACCTATTCTCACCCGTCCAGACCCTGCAAAGCAATTCACGCTCGAGGTTGACGCCTTGGATACGGGAGTCGGGGCTGTTCTATCTCAAACCTCCCCCACAGATCACCGCCTCCATCCCTGCGCCTTCTTCTCGCGGCGCCTCTCGCCCGCAGAGAGGAACTACGATGTGGGAGATCGTGAGCTCCTGGCTGTAAAACTCGCCTTGGAGGAATGGAGGCACTGGCTGGAGGGAGCTGAGCACCCCATTGTGATATGGACGGATCACAAAAATCTCTCCTACCTCAAGGAAGCTAAGAGACTCAACCCACGTCAGTCCAGGTGGGCCTTGTTCTTCTCTCGTTTTCACTTTATCATTTCTTATAGACCTGGCAACAAGAACATCAAGCCCGACGCTCTCTCACGACAGTTCTCGGTGAATTCAGATCCCGAGCCCACTACCATCATACCCCCCGATTGTGTCCTGGGAGCCGTCACCTGGGGGATACGGGATCAGGTGCTCGAGGTTCAAAAGAACTACCCCTGTCCCAATCCTCCCTCGAGCTACTTTTCCCCCTCTCCAGACTGTAAGTCCCCCACACAATTCTGATTCCTTGTTTTCCCCTTTGAGTTTGATCTGGCTCCCATCTGTCCACAGATTTCCCACACCGGCTCCCTTTGTGAAAGAACTCAGCTACGTTCAAGCTGCTCCCTTGGTTTCCCTTTTTAATAAATTCTTATTTAAACACTTTCCCCGTCTCAAGCTGATTCTGTATGTCGTGGGTTAGACATCTACACCACAACATAACAAACAGGTGATTTTAGCTTCTTCTTCTTCCGGCTCTTGGAGAGTACAGATGCTTTTTCCTCCTCTCCTCCCTATCTTATCCCCAAGGCTCTTTGTCTGTCTTTGGGTGTATGGAGCTTCTACATTTTTTCTGGAAACTGGAAATTATTCAACATGGATCTGGTCAGCTGGTCACTCAACGCGATTGACAAAATTTTCTCAACGATGAGAACGGGAGAAGGGGCTCCCGGGTGCCCCTCTGGGACGGATCCAGTTGGGCACATCATGGACTCCTGGAAACAGTGGAACCTGATTTGCCTATCTCAGCTGTCTGTAGAGGATTCTGAAGACATCTGGATATTAGTGGTGTTGGTGTCAGGTTTCCTGCTCTTTGGCCTTGGAGGTTACCTGACTTACCGGAAAATTAACGAGCTGTCGAGGAATGTTGGCTCACTCCCGGAGCTCAGAGATGGATTGCTCCGCGCTGTAAATTCACAGACTCATATAATTGTCGAGATGAGTCGTAAGTTTGGAACTTTGGCTGAGATTCATGCGTTGGCACAAAAGATGGATGCAATCAAGGAGCTAGTGGACGAATCAGCACGGATTGGGATAGATTAATTTACGCAATTATTGGATTTTGAGAGGTTGAGGACCAGCGGAACTTTAAGACAGAGAGGAAATTATCTCTGTCTGTCCCCAAAACAATTTCTTATCTGAATCTGGTGCCCTTGAGCCTGTGAGGCTGAAACAAATACCCCCCTCTAAAGAAATGTGGAATGATGCCATCACCATGGCAACTCTGTCTCCCTATCCCGGCCTGGGCGGGACTGCGAGCTGTGAAGGCCACTGAATCGTTCCATGAGTCATTGTGCTCTGTAAACCCAATGACCTCACACCCCTTTCCAGACTGAGGTGAAGAGTGCTGCTTATCGCGGCTGCTACTGCTGACGTGTGGAGAGTCCCAAAACCCTACCACCCCACCTAGTGGACACTAATGTTGTTTAATGTCTGAAGTCTGTTGCATTTCTCTCTGAGGTGTTTTTTGCATAGCAATGCTGCCCTCCCTGTGGAGGGTAACTCTGAAGTGTCTTTTTTCCCTCCACCTGATCCAATCCTCATGTAACCCCTCTGTTCTCTATTAAGGTAGTGCGACTCGGGTTGCGAATGACCACAGTCACCAATTCTTGCCATGTGTCTTTGCCTATGTATGTATGTCTGATCTCAGAATTGTGTGTAATGAAACTCTAATTTCCCTCTGGGATTAATAAATCAATCTTTGAATTGAAATGAATTTGATACAGATGGAATCAGTTTGCTTATGACCTCAAATGTGCCCCAACTGTTTTAAATCAAAAGGGAAAACTTTCATTCATCATCAGACTGTGAAAGAATGTTTCTTTTTCTACACCTTCTGAACTGTATCTGCTTGGTCATTAAATGTGCCTTTTTGCCTTGTTTCTACACAAAATGTATGTGTGTACTTCAAATTAGATTTTAAAATCTGCTGTTTTATGTTGTCATGTTTATTTAAATAATTTATGTTCTTGCTGTTGTTGCTCCAGGAAAGCACATTGAAATGGTTCTGTATATGAAATATTCTACACAAATGCTACCTAGCTTTACCTAAACCAATGAGTAACCATAATACCGCCCACTTTGTCCTGTCCAGATAGGCTCCAGTTCAACAAATTTGTCTCTCTCTCTCTCATGTAATATGATTGAAGTTTAAAAGTGTAAAAACTTATCTAATGACACAAAACAAAAGGTTCAGATAAATAAAACCATACAAAACAGAAAGACGTATGTTACAATTTGAAAGTGGCCAACAACTTCAACTAAATATTTACGTTTTGTCAGTTAACACAAAGGGTTTCCTCATTTTACTACCAAGAGTAATGCATTCAGATCATAGAATTGTATGTAACCTTAGTGAAAGTGTTGATAAAGAGTGTAACCCTTTAACAGTCTACTTTTAAAGAATCACAGGGGCAACAGTACACACAGATTTTCTATGACCTCCCACTCCACCACTACTTCTCTCTCTCTCTCTCTTCCACTAGGGACAGCATGATGTTCCTAAAGATGAGACATATTATTTCTTCAGTGGCTTTTTCATTGCAGATGCTGCCCCAACCCTCCTACCAGTTTTACACTTGGGTCTTTTCCCACTTGTGAACAGGATACTCAAATTCCTCTATGTGAGCCAGGAGCTCATTCCCAAATAGCATTGGCAGTCTATTCTTTTCTAGCTGAGAACTAATGACTCAGACTTGGAGACAGTCATTTTTATTCAGGCTGTTTCTCACTCAGCTACAACAAAACTCAATTCAATTCAGTTCAATTTTATTTATATAGCGCCAAATCACGACAAGAGTCATCTCAAGGCACTTCACTTAATAAACATTCCAATTCAGGTCAGTTCATTAAGCCAATCAGAAATAATGTTTCCTATATAAGGAACCCAGCAAATTGAATCAAGTTTACAGCAATCCTCATACTAAGCAAGCATGCAGCGACAGTGGAGAAGAAAACTCCTTTTTAACAGGAAGAAACCTCCAGAGAATCCTGGCTCAGTATAGGCAGCCATCCTCCACGACTCACTGGGGATCGAGAAGACAGAGCAGGCACACACACACACACACACACACACACACACACACACACACACACACACACACACACACACCCTCTCTTATAGTTATATTGTGATTTCTTAGTAAATATTCTATTTGGTGAAAGATAAACTTTATTGTATTTATCCTAGTGGATCTATAATTAAATGGGTAAACTAGCAGTAGCACATCCAACATCAAGGAAAGCAAAAAGTTATTATCAGGAGAGGGAGAATGTTTAAGTGGTTAGCAGCAGTGTGCTAGACCATGGCCCCCTCCATGAGGCCACCACAGCTCAGCAGCACATCATTGTAGCTTCTTCTGGGGAGAAAAACACTTAGAGAGAAAATGAAGTTAACAGCTGAAATAGCAGGAAATAATACAGTTAAAGAGCAGATTGTAGAAGAAAGTAGTAGAGTGTGAAAAGTGGTCAGTGTATCCTCCAGCATTCTAAGCCTATAGCAGCATAACTAAAGAGATAACTCTGGATAATCTATCCTATTTAGATAGAGGCATGTTCTTGCTGCAGCATTTTGGACAAGCTGAAGAATTTTAACTACATCCTGTACACTTCCTGAGAGTAATGAATTACAGTAATCCAGTCTTGATGTAATAAATGTATGAACTAGTTTTTCAGCATCACTCCTGGAAAAGATGCTTCTAATCTTAGCAATATTCCGAAAGTGGAAAAAGGAAATCCTACTAACCTGTTTAACCTGGGATTTGAATTACATGTCCTGGTCAAAGATAACACCAAGGTTCCTTACTTTGTTCTCGGAGATTAATGTAATGCCATTCAGGTCAGGTGATTGGCTAAGCAATTTCCTTTTCTGGATTTCTGGTCCAAAGATGAGAACTTCCGTCTTGTCTTGATTTAAAAGCAAAACGTTTAGAGTCATCCAATTTTTTATGTCCTCAAGACAAGCCTGTAATCTACCCAACCGATTAGGTTCATCAGGGTTATGGATAAATATAACGGAGTATCGTCAGCATAACAGTGGAAGTTTATCCCATGCTGTCTAATGATTTTACCAATTGGGAGCATAAATATAGTAAAAAGAATTGGTCCAAGCACTGAACCCTGTGGTACTCCACAAGCAACCCTGGAGTATGAAGTAGATTTGTCATGTACATTTACAAAATGAAATCTATCAGACAGGTAGGATTTAAACCAGCCTAGCGCTATTTCTTTGATCCCTACAACATGTTCAAGTCTTTCTAAAAAGACATTGTGATCAACTGTGTCAAAGGCAGCACTGAGATCTAACAAGAATAGACTAGAACAAGACTAGAACAGACACAAGATTCTTATCTGAGGCCATAAGGATATCATTTGTAACTCTCACTAACGCACTTTCAGTGCTGTGATACTCTCTAAAACCAGACCGAAATTCCTCAAACAGAGCATTAGTGTTTAAATGCTCACATACTTCGATGGCCACTATTTTCTCCAGGACTTTGGATAAAAATGGAAGGTTAGATATTGGTCTATAATTCATTGGGTCATCTGGATCCAGAGAAGGCTTCTTAAGTGAAGGTTTGCTTACAGCAACCTTAAAATCCTGTGGTACATATCCATTCACTAAGGATAGATTGATTATATCTTGAATGGGGGCAGTAACCAAAGGAAATGCTTCTTTAAATAATATGGTTGGGATCAGATCCAAAATGCAAGTTGAAGGTTTAGATGAAGCTAATATGTTTGATAAATCTGAAAGCTCAACTGGATCAAAACGGTTCAAACACAGATGAGGTTCTACAGTCACCTCTGATGCTGCCTCACTTACTGAAGAAGAAGAAATCGCATTAGGGAGGATGCTAAAGATTTTGTTTCTAATAGAATTAATTTTACTTGTAAAAAATCCCATGAAGTCATTGCTGCTGAGGGCTAAGGGAATAGATGGCTCAGAGCTATGATTCTGTTTAAGTTTAGCAAGTGTACTGAAAAGAAATTTAGGATTATGCTTATTCTCCTCAATTAATGCTGAGAAATAAGCAGTTCTAGTTTGTCGAAGCTTATTTTTATAAAGCACAAGACTATTTTTCCAGGATAGGTAGGCCTCCTCATGGTGTGTAGAGCGCCATGTTCTCTCTAATTTCCTAGAGTTTGTTTTAAGGCTCTTAAAAGAGAATTAAACCAGGGAGCCAACTTCCTGTCCCTAATTACCTTATTTTTTAAAGGGGCGACATCATCTAATGCCACACGTAAAGAGGAATTAGCATGATGAACTAAGGCATCAATTTGTGAGGGGCTAGAACTGAAAATAGTGCCCTCTGCTACGTTCCTCTGAGATGCAGAGGACAGTAAAGATGGAACAGTTGATTTAAAAGATGCAACTGCGTTGTCAGATAGAGACCGACTATAGTGAAATTTACTTTCATGTCTCGAAAACTCAGTTATAAAAAAACTCAAAGGTTATCAGAAAGTGGTCCGAGAGGACTGGATTATGTGGAAAGATCGTTATTTCCTCACACTCTATGCCATAAGTCAGCAAATGTATGATGGCAGGAGTGGGTGGAGCTATGTATTCTTTGAATAAAACCAATTGAGTCTAAGATATTACTAAAGGCTACATTGAGGCAATAATTTTCAATGTCCACATGAATATTAAAATCCCCCACTACAATGACCTTATCAGTATTTAGCACCACATCAGATAAAAAATCAGAGATCTGATCCAAAATCTCAGAGTAAGGGCCTGGTGGATGATATAAAACTACAAACAAGAGTGGTTTCACAGTTTTGCAATCTGGATTAGGAAAACTAAGAATAAGATGTTCGAACGAACTGTAACTATTAATTGGTAAGGGACTGATTAATAAGTCTGAATGAAAAATGGTTGCTACTCCTCCTCCTTGCCCTGTACTTTGAGCAATATGATGATTTAAATAATTTGAAGGAGTCGACTCGTTTAAGCTAACATAGTCCTCTTGCTGCAGCCAGGAATCTGTGAGAGAGAACAAAGAGATCTGATTATTACAAATCAAGTCATTAAATAACAAAGTCTTAAAAAAATGGATCTGATGTTCAACAACCCACAATTAATTTTTCTAGTTTTCTGCTCAGTTGAATTTGTTCTAATATTCATGAGATTTCCATGATTTTCTTTATTTCGTCTGATATTTAATCTGTGTGATTTTGGCTGTGGGCAGGACACTGTCTCTATGGGGTAGTGGGTGGGTAACAGTACAGAAGCTGCAGAGGGGTGTGTTAAACTACGACTCTGCTTCCTGGTCTGGACCCTGGGTTGTCATGGAGGACTAATTAAACTGGCCATGTTCCTAGAAAGAAGAGCTGCTCCATCCAAAGAGGGATGGATGCCGTCTCTCCGCATCAGACCAGGTTTTCCCCGAAAAGATTTCCAATTATCAATGTAGCCCACGTTGTTTTCAGGACACCACCTAGACAACCAGCTGTTGAAGGACAGCATGCGGCTAAACATGTCGTCACTGGTCCGATCAGGCAGGGGGCCAGAGAAAATTACGGAGTCCGACATTGTTTTGGCAAACTTACACACCGAAGCAACATTAATTTTAGTGACCTCCGATTGGCGTAACCGGGTGTCGTTACCGCCAGCGTGAATAACAATCTTACTGTATTTACGCTTATCCTTAGCCAGCAGTTTCAGATAAGATTTAATGTCGCCCGCTCTGGCCCCAGGTAAACATTGGAGTCTCTAATGCCACGTTTCTGACTATGGAGCTGCCATTGATCAGAGTCGGCTTGTCAGTGGGTGCGTCACTGAGCGGGGAAAATCTATTAGAAACGTGGACGGGTTGGTGGTGGCCCACGGGCTGGGTTCTATGCTTCCTGCGTACCGTCACCCAGCCGGCCTGAGGTCCCGGCTGCTCGGGTTCTGCTGGAGGATCGCTATGGGGTGGTTCTGAGCTAGTTAGCCCCGCACTAGCTAAGTAGCTACGGCTGTTTACGGGTTTCTCAATAGTGCAGAGCCGGGACTCCAATTCCGACACCCTCGCCTCCAAAGCTACAAAAATGCTACATTTGTTACACGTACCATTATCACTAAAGGAGGCAGAGGAGTAACTAAACATCTGACACAGAGGGCAAGAGATAGGAGACGGAGAAGCAGAGACAGAAGTAGCCATAGCCGTACTGAGGCTAAGCTAACTGGACGAGCAAAATGTTCAACACCAAATAAACTGCGTGCAAACTTAAATGGTTCCCTAAAAGGTAGGTGGAACAACAGAAAATGTGTGTTTTAGCGTGCTTATGTGCTACGATAACTCAGAGATATCCGAGTACAGACAAATTAAATCAGTTTTAGCGAGCCCCAAACACCAAACAGCTACATGTAGTGCAACACTTAAAACAGGAAACAGGAAACGCCTTACCGCCAGGTGCAGCCAATCAGCAAAACTCTAGCTAATTCCGTAAGGCTCTGCAAAAGGAAGCCAACATAAATACATCATCTGTGGAATATAAAGGAGCAAGCTGAGGCTAACCAAATTTAATTTCCACTTTGTTTACTGAAGTTTATAGCTAACTCGGTAATTTCGGCTCAGTAGTAGTGGAACCCTGGCCAACCCTCCAGTCCTGCTTACAATGAGGCATGTAACGTGAGGAAATATGGGTTTTCTATCACAAAGGTGGTGCTGGACGCAGCTAGGTCAATGCTGGGTCATTGAGAACTTTCACCCACAGATTAAGTCCTGAACGCCAGCGTGTCTGGGAGGAAACCATAACATCAACCACCTGCAGTCTACCAGAAGATGTGTTTACATGAGTTGTACCCAGACCAAGTCAAAACATAAAGTTTAAACTTCTTTTTCTTGATTTTAATGTTAAATTAACCATTATCATTTTGCTCATTATAAATGTGTTTAATCAAATGAATGGTTCTTATGCTTTGGGGTAATTATAATGGATTAATGAATCCATTCTTAAATAACGTTGAGAATGTTTGGTACTGACCTTCACACTCAAGCACACAAACATTCACACACACCCACACACACCTTC
>SSNQ01000229.1:747161-803155 GCA_006942095.1 Nothobranchius kuhntae | reverse complement strand
CCCCCCCCCTTCTCTCACGCTGTTTCTGCCACGCCAGGCAGAATAGCTGAATCGCAACTTCTAACGCAGACTCATTACTGAGTCTTTTGATTTCTGAGTGAATTAACTTAAGAAAGCGCGTCGACAAAACGCTTTACCATCAACGTGTACCGAGGGCAACTCTGGACCGGGTCCGCTCGACACCTCGTCTCCTGTCAGCCGTCGGTGTCATCCGGATGAACCACAACATCCTCCACGGCCCGGATCCGAAAGAGGGTCCACAAGAATTCGGTGAGACAGAACACGGTGTTTAGCGTTTTGATGCATCTTTTCCAACTAAAAGCCTAAGTTTATTCAAACCATCACTTTTCACTCAGACACCTGTTTCTTCCTGAAGCAAAATCAGATGCACACACGCATCCATCCCATCTCATATCACTCTCACCATCACAACATTCACAATCTTCATAAATTAATCAGAAGGTCTATTTGAGCCAGAACAGCATATCAACTGTTAAAGAGATTGTCCCACAAAGTTACCAATGTTGATTGCATTTCCTGTTTGTCAATTTCAAAATCATTAGTTTAATTTGAAGAATTAAAACTTTTAAACGTCAAACTGGTTTCCTCATTGAACTGAAACACAGACACTCAGATATTATCGGCAGTTTATGGATGAAAACAACCTTTGAGTCTTCTGAACAATATAAAATTTGGTGATTGATTTATTAAAATTAATATTCCGAATTAATACGTAGCATGGTTCCTCTTTCATAAAAGAGCATAAAACCATAACGCTACAGGCACAACCCAGAAGACCTTCACACCAAATGAGCTGCACATTCACAGATAAGTCAAAAGAACGTTGTCACAAATCTGGGAAATTTAACTTTCTTTGTCTCAGACATCTGACAATAAATCTTGAGAGTCATATGTTTGCTGGATGTTCAGTTGTTATAGACTTACTATTACTTCATTTCACACTTTTTACTTCAATAAGTACCCAAATACCTCATCTGGTGTGTGTTTCTGGAGTGTCCCATGTTAACCAAGTTCTGTAGGACTTGTCCTTTAACCTAATAGTTTTCAACATATTAGATGTACAAAAGATTAGTTTAAAAGCCACAGAGGTTCTAACTCTTATCAAACCACAAGTTCAAACCACAGAGACTGACTGGAAACAAGCAGAACTACCATCTCCTATGCTGGATTCAACTTAAACAGGACCTCATCAAAAGAGGGATAGAGGCTCACCATCCAGGACAATTCTGGAGTGGAATGGTCTGGACCTCAACAGGATTCTAGTTCTCTGACAACCAACAGTATAGCAATTTCTCAATACCAAAGCATACCAGTATGTTCTTGCACTTGACAAGTATGTTCTTGGCAAGTACAGCAGAAAGTCTACTATATCAAGTGCAGGAAGACAAGGACGGCATTTGGAACAGAACTGTACTCCATTACATCATGGAACCAAGCTCCGCTTTATGCTACGGTTACAAGAAAAGATCAGAAACAAAAATAAAAGTCGAGTTTTATGTTCCTTATATAACAAAATAACAATGAATACATTTTATTTGTGTAATGATTTTGTAAACTTTTTATCAAAATTGATAAAATACCAGCATCCCCTGCTGTTAAATAAAGAAAAAACAGAGATATTTAAGGCAAACCTTTCTTTATTTTGATATTGGGTTAGCCAATTAGCATTTTGAGGTATTGTCAGAAAGAGTTAGTGAAAAATCAAACCATACATTTTACAGGTTACACATATTTATCTAAAATAATAGACAACATTATGTTTATTTATTTATTTAGACATAATTATTAGTTATGAGCTTTCCCTCCTGCCATTTTCCATTTGGTGTATAACAATTTGCAACACAATGCATTATGCGATATCCCAGTCTGCAGAAAGATGCCTGATGCATCCTCAATACAATGATTGGAGCAAAAACATATTTAGGAACATAAATTGCATTTGTGTTGATACATAGTTAGGATTGGAACAGTACTTGGGCCAACGTTTCACATGTGCCTTCAGACAAGTGTGCACATCGGCCCATGTGTGGAACCTGACATTGTTTTACTGAGAACTGAAGCTCCTCCAGGTTTGTTATTTGTGGAGATAAAACATCCAACTCCCTGAGCAGAGTTAATTATAGAGTCCTGTTGCTTTTATTCAATCTGAGGCAAGATGTCTAAATATCAAGAAACTCCAAATCCTCTTGTTTATTGCAGACTTGGTCCTCCTGGGTCAGGGGTTTGTGGGCTTTTTGGTGCCCTGAGTTCTGCCTGCAAGGCATTCATTCGTACTAGAGACCACTGCAAATGGTTCGATTAAATGAGTAATCCACACCCATTTTTTGACCAACAAATAATTTAACCCTTTAGTCGCCATAGTTTTTTCAGTAAAATATGAGTTTTTTTTATCACTATTTAAAGAGCTTGTAGTTTAACCCTGGTTAGAGATAGAGGAATATTGTAAATTAGACAAATCTTCAGTATGAGCCAAATTTTGTGATAGGAACAAATTCACTCACATAATTTTTAAATTACGACGTCATCAGGTGGCAGCCATATTGGATTGCATCACATTTGCAGATTTTTGTTGTTTTTATTATGTTTTTGTCTTATTTTCTTAGTGTTGTTATTGTTTATGATACATATATGCATATTCCTGTGTAGACATATATAACTATGTGTAGCCTGGTCTCAAATATCTATTCTAGACCCTACAGGTTAAAAGGATATAAATATTGTGTAAAGCCTTTATTGTAAATATTTCATATATTTGAAAAAAAAAACAAGGAGTTCAAATGGTTAAAAATGTGTTTAAAATCACAATAAATAGAAGTCAATCATATTTTGAGTGTTCATGGAGTTATAAGTAACAATGAAACTAAAGGTTTATCTAATGTGAAACAAGGAAAACTTTGTATTGTTTCAAGTTGTTTTACAAGTTCATTTTGGGTTGTCAATCTTGTATTTTCTTTTATCCCATTGGTTGATGTAAACCTACTGTCCAATCAGACGTAAGGAGCTAAGTGAGGCGAAAGGAAAAAAAAAAACAGCTAAGTTAGTGAGAGTCGGCAGCAGCACGTTGCGGGAGGAGGTTGTGTACCAGAGCTAATGGAAGCATAGTGAAATAATAGCCGTGGATGCAGAGTCTACGTTCCTGTTATGGACTGTTTTACCCTGTGATGATGGACCGAGAGGAATTCTCTGGACTCTTCTGCTGTAGATAGGAGTTCTGTGTGGTTGTTCCAGTGTACTCAGCAGCCCGGGTATGCCGCTAATTCCGGCCACCTTGCCGAGGGGAGGCCGCATGTTCACCAACCAAGACTGCCCCTCCGTTTGCCTTGCACTTAGCCCAAAGGATTTGTGAGTAGACCTGAGCACGTGCGTTTTGTTTTCTACTGGTTATCAAGTGAAGCGGCCATTTGCGTGTTTTCTGGCCCAACGAGCCCA
Source organism: Nothobranchius kuhntae (assembly GCA_006942095.1). NCBI lineage: Eukaryota > Metazoa > Chordata > Actinopteri > Cyprinodontiformes > Nothobranchiidae > Nothobranchius > Nothobranchius kuhntae. The sequence goes on along the minus strand of SSNQ01000229.1, from coordinate 799,705 downwards.
AGCAACGATCAGGCCTGCAACGGTTTCAGTGAATGAGCTCACAAAGGTTACAAAAAATTTGAACTGAACTAAAAAGGGAATATTTTGGATAAAGTCTTGTTTTCTAAATCTTGACTGTGAATTGTAAAGAGGGAAAAACCTTCCATTGGATTGTAAGGAAACATTTCAAAACTTGGAATATTGTATTTTTTATTTTAAATCATATTTGGTTTGACTAAATTTCACATCTTGGATTTAAAGTTTGTGTTGTGTCATTATTAGTTACAGAGTTTATAAGTGATAAGGGTTACTAAAAATGTAAAAAGGAGGTTTAACATGTTAGATAAATTCATTATTCTTGGTGAAGATTAAACAGAATTCATAATTATTTTCACTAAGTGGAGGCACCGTCAACATAAGGTTCTAAGAAAAAAAGGTTAAAACTGGTTAGTCATTGTTTCTCCTGTTTACCAATAAGATTGATTAATGTACCCAGGGCCCCGCTCATAGTACTATCACCATCTTAACCGAGGGTTAATCCAGAGCTACTTGAGTTGGGTGCTACATATGTATGCATATATAATATTTATTACTTTATTGGCATTTTGTTATGTTTACTGCGTATCAATCACAAACACTGTTTTTGGTGCTTCAGTGTCATGAACACATTTCACTCATCCCTTCTTTGGTTTATATATATATATATATATATATATATGTGTGTGTGTGTGTGTGTGTGTGTGTAGAGATAGATAGATAGATAGATAGATAGATAGATAGATAGATAGATAGATAGATAGATAGATAGATAGATAGATAGATAGATAGATAGATAGATAGATAGATAGATAGATAGATAGATAGATAGATAGATAGATAGATAGATAGATAGATAGATAGATAGATAGATAGATATGTGTTCTGAATTTGACAGATCCCTGTCTCTACAGTATCCAACTGGCTCATCAAAATGCCTGATCCACTTGGAATACTGTTCCTCTTCTCCCAAACTAACCCAGCCATCATCATTATTATTGTCACTGAGGCTGTGTTGGGCCACCCCCCTGCTAGCAGTGATTTTTTTACCCCCTTTCCCCCCCTCCTGCTGCAATTCCCGCAGTTTACACCCCCCAGGGCTGAATCGATCACCAGCAGAGTTTTCACCGGCCCGATCACCGCCAACACATCCCTCTCCCCCCGGCATGGTGGAGCGAAGGATCAGACCCAGTATGAGCTGCTCGAGCCCCCCCCCCCCGCCACGTCTCTTTCCCCGACCCCGGACACGGTGACGCGTGACATCGGACAAGGTAAGGGCTGGATGGGGTGCTTGTGTAACCGCGTCGTCGCTGACAGACTCCCTGTTGCTGCGCGCTGAAGCCCCGCTTTCCGTCTCGCTAGAAGGCCACAGATCATCCTCGGAAAGGAAATATTCTTGTTCAGAATCCGAATCTGCCAGTACTAGATGAAGAGCTGTGTCAGCACTGAACATTCCTCTCGGCATTGTGTTTTTTTTCCTCTACCACTCGCTCGCTCTCTCACTCGATCTGACTGCTCTGACAAGCCCCGCGACTCTGCGACTGGTGGGCGGGGATCAAGCTCTACATACTCTAAAAGTTTGAATAGTAACACACCCACAAATGCTGCTTGGATTGAAGTTGCAGGTGTCTGCCACCCCGCAGTGTAACATATTAACCGCATGAGGGCTCATTTCTGCTGCTGTGGCTTATTAAATCCAACATTGCTGCTTGTCGCAATTCTGTAACTTTGGCACTTAAAGGGTTAAGCATTTCAACTGTGAATTAGCAAACAAATATAAAATGAAGAAAAACAAGATGTTAGGAGAAATATTTATGGTTGGAGAACATAATTTCCCAAAACAAAGTCTAATTAATCAAAAAACTGAATAGAAAAACTGAAACATCCATCCCCAAATGATTTTGCCCCCAGACTTGTGGCAAGTTTTTCTGTATTTTCTTTACAAAGTGAAATCTTTTTCTCATCTTTACTTCTCTTTTTCAGTTAGATTTGTGTTCCTGCTCACATCGGTAATTTGCCTGCACTGCACAAACGAAGAAATCCTCTCACACTTAATGACCAACCAAATATGTTGTTTTTATTTTATCTTTCATTTTTTATTTTAGATTCAGTTTTTAACAAGGCAGCCAGCACTGCTGCTTTCCATCACCTTTCCACTTGAAGATGCTGTTAACAAGGGGACACATTCGAAGTTAACAAGGAGGTGTTATTTGCCTTTAGCCCTGACAAATCATCTCTTCTGTGATACACACACACACACACACACACACACACACACACACACACACACACACACACACACACACACACACACACACATCTTGTCAGTGACTGTTGCCATCAAAATGTCTTGAACTGAAGCAGTGAAGCATGCCAAACTCTTCATCTTAAAAAAAAAAAAAACTATTTCCACCTATAAAAGACTCCAGGAGAAACTGCTTTCATCTTTGGTTACAAAAGCTTGTTACTTTGCCATGAATATCAAATGTACTTGTGTAAGCTAAACTAAATAAATACACCAACACAAGTGGACGTACCAGTATTTTCATAAGTGGCTTCCAGAGCGGCCATCATGGATTCAACAAGACACTGATACAAACCACACACCATTTGTATGCACATACGCAAACAAATACTTTAGTTCCACCAGCCCCTGGTTTAGGGGTGATTATACCAACATGGTGTACTTCGTTCTGAGTGACTGCTTCAATCTTTAATGCATTTTGGCTGCTAGTGGCGACTGAAGTTTAGGCCTTCAGTGTACCTCAGTCTCTACTGCTGTCACACTACAGAGGTCAGTTCAATAAGTTACCTCCTCTGGGCCCAGATACCCTGAACACCTCAGGTCAGTTTACAAACACACACACGCACATACACACACGCATTGACACTCACTATTTGCTCCACAGACTTAAACAGTCACGCTCTCACCCACATATGCCCCACCCTCAAATTGCAGCAACGCCCTTAAGAGTTAAGCTCTCTAGTGTCAGGGATGTGTTCTCCTTTCAACTGAATTAGCATTGTGTTTAGGTGTTTGGCCTAACCTTTCACGGTGGAAAAAAACCACCACAAATGAATAAACACAAACTTAAAAGTAAAGAATGCCAGTGTTAATTTAAGCGCCTCATGATTTTTATCTTGAGAGGCGCTATAGAAATTGTACTTTCTTCTTCTTCTTCTTCTTCTTCTTCTTCTTCTTCATTAATTCAGCCATTCAGGTTCTCTACCCTTACACTTCAGGACAAGCACTAAAACAAGCCAACTGATGTGATTCATTAAGAGAACACACTCCCATGGGCTTCAGGTCCGCAGGAGGTAGGTAGTTTTAGCTTCTTAAGTAACAATAGACAGCTACAGTGTATAAGTTTGTGCCTCTCATATTCAAGTCAGAATTATCAAAGCTCCCCAGATGAGAATAAAATAGTCTTCAAGAAACAAAAGAATTCCAGTTGCTTTCATTTGCACCTCTTTGAATTCCTCATGCGTGCATGGGTTTTCTTGGAGACTTTGGTTTCATCCGACACCACAAAAAGATGCATCTTTTGGGAAGGCCCACTTGTGTGAAATTATTTTGTTAGCTCATTTAGTTTTACTTAGTTTGTATTTACATTTATTATGCAATCATTATGGCACTGAAAGGACAGTAACTCACTCATTTTCAGAACTGATTTTCTCAACGACTCCCCAGCATACACTTGTCTAGATGCTGGAAACACACAAAACAGGTCAGCAGTCCAACACATGACCATTTCAATTAAAACTACAATAAACAACAGACAATATTGCATCCCTGATTAATTTCCTTTACTGTTTTGTTGGGTGACCAATTGGTGGCTTTCCTTTCCAATCCTTTCCTTTCTTACTGTCACTTAAAGTTCATTGACTCACGTTCCCCGTAATTTCTGTTAGTCCTCTAGTTATGCTGTTACTGCTGCTCAGCACCAGGGACAGCACCTGATCCATCACTCTCTTCCTCATACTGAGGCTTTAGCCAGTTCAGCACCAAGGAGAGTCACGCCCAACCCAGCAGCAGCGACAGCTGAAAACAATCAGCTCGTCTGCCATCCTCAACTGAGGATATTTAAGCAGGATCCCAGAGATATTCAGGGAGACAAAGACCTGCTCTGTTGTGCTCCTTAGCTGTGTGTTCCAAACTGTTTTGAGATTGACTTAGCATTGTGCATTTACTCTAGTCCTTTTCATTGAGTTAGTGTATTGAGCTGTAGAGCGATTTAGTGTTTTTGACCTTAGGACTTAACTACAAACCACTGCAATTGTATCAATTAAATTAGTGATCCACACATTTAAAAATACCCACAAGGTTTTACTTCAAGTGCAAATTTGTAAATACTAATATAATGTACTTTTTTTGCACATAAATGGTGAAGTTGGCACTCCAAACAAAATACATGTATAACACCTTAGGATGGTGGCTACGGCCCAACTCAGCACATCCAAATGTCAGTCAGATTCTCAGAAATTCTGTTGACTGTCATGTCCCTTTCCTGAAGAGATTAGAAAATAGACTTTCAGGGACATGTTGCAACATGTTTCTTTGGGCTGTGCTGCAGCGTCACCTCCAACAGTTGTGTGGATCTGGGAGCACAGTGACATAATATTTTCATTGTGACAGGCATAACAGAACTGAAAATCAAAAGTGGAAGAAGTTATGCTGTGGCGTACACATTGTCAGCTGAGGAGCACATAACAGCCTTTATTTGCATCAAATACAATCAAATGAGTGAAGAATTCAGATGGATATCAGATAACCACCAATCAGTTGCTGACTGGAGGTTTTTTGTTCTAAGTTTGTGTTTTTATTAAATGATTTCATGTTCAGTTTATGATTCTTTGCATTGAGAACATGTTTCAGTTATGTTTGTATGTGATCTCCTGCTCCGTGCACACATTGTTACTTGACCCAATGCATTGTCTATTTATCATTTCCCAAATCTACTCATATGCTTCTCATCCAGAAATGACATCTCCCAATGTAAATATTCCATGAGGTATGCCAGGACTACTGTAACTCAGTCTTATTTGTTGTGAGCTAGGGTACTTTATCCAGGTTGCAGCTGGTGCAAAACGCTGCAGCCAGATTTTCAGAAGGCAAGAGGAAATAAGACCACACAACCCCAATCCTGGCAGCCTTACACTGGTTGCTCGTTGACATTAGAATTCATTTAAAGATCCTTTTACTGGTTTTTAAAACACTTAATCGACTGATGCCACTTTACCTGGCAACATTATTCGGCCTTACATCCCTGCTTGGGATCTCCGCTCAGAGGGCCTCTAGTGGCTCTCTGTCCCAAGGTCATGCAGGAAGATAGGGCTTTCACAGGAATAGGCCCAAAGCTCTAGAAAATGCTTCCACATTTTATAAGAGCTTCTACCTCTGAGGCTGAAAACCTACTTTTATGACTCGGCATTTAGCTCTTAGTTTTATTCTATTGTCACTGGTTTTATTGTTCTCTTGTGCTTTTATTCTTTTATATGTGTTACATGTTTGCGTTATGGTTTTATCATTTCTGTAAAACACCTTGGTGGCATACCCTATGTCTATAAGGTGCTATACAAATAAAGTTGTGTTGAGTTGAGATGAGATGCAAAGTATTCCTTTTACTCATACAAACACACATTACTCTCTACCTCTTAATGATATACCAAAACTGTTTTCATTGTAGATTTTATTTACGTAATTTTTTTCTGAAATGTATTTTAAATGTTACAGGAAAAGACAGAAATATAACATCATGTCAGTCCAGTTTCAGTCTGATTTTTGACAGTTTGGGTAAGTAAAGTAATTACATTTTATTTATATAGCACTTATCACAGACATAGAATAACAAACAGCTTCACATAGATCAAAACAAAATAAAACAAAGTCATAAAACCAATTATCTCAAAATAGAAATGTATTAACATCAGAAAAAGCCATAAAATTATTATAAAATGTCATAAGAAGATGAGAGATTATTACAAATTGGAGTTAAAAATAAGAAAACAAAAGATTTATGTAAAAGCAGCTTTGGATAAAAAGGTATTTTGCTGTTCTTTTAAGCGTCCAGACTGTCAAAGCTACGTAAGGATAAAGGAAGAGCATTCCAAAGTTGGGGTGCAACAGTCTGGAAGGAGCGATGACCTCAACTTTTATGTTTGGTCTTTGGAACTTCTACAAGGCTCTGGTGTGTGGACCTGAGAACTCAGGATGGAGCATAAGGCTTTGTTACGTGCTGTGCCCCTTTTCGGCCACAAGATGGCCTCAGTGGCCTTTGCCTCGCCTGCCTCCCGGTGCCCAGCTCGGGCGGCATTAGGCCCGGCTACTTGGGCTCAAGCCCCGAATGTTTTATGAAAAGCCCCGGATCTTAATCGGGGAAGTAACATGCAGTACCAAAGTCCAACAGAGAGGGAGCAGCTGGCAGTAGTTTGTATACAGCCTGCCTGAACCTCCACCACTGAACAAGAAGCCCTTCAGCAGCTGGCTTCTTCTACACTCTGCCTGAAACGCATGAGTGAAGATGGACATAAGGACGTTTTTTAGACCAAAAGTACAACGACAGAACCCCAGCTTTGATGAGACTGGTGTTGACTCAGGTTTGTGAGTCTTATTTGAAAATATTTGTTGTGCCGCTGGTTTGCCTAAAGTTAGCTTACTATCAGGTAAAGTTGTTGGAGAAAGAAAGGGAATATTTACTATCGTCTCACACTAAACACTAACAGGAACAATACTCTGCCCTGAATATGCTTAATATGTAGCTTCAGATTAAAAATTATGTGGTACAAGACAAATATATATGATGTTGACTAGTGCATGTCACGTGAGTGTGCGAGCGCGCATGTGCGTGTGTGTGTGTGCATGCGCGCACGTGTGTGTTAAGCCCCGGATCTTCTTCAGTCCTAAATCCGCCCCTGGCCCAGCTGTTCCAAATCATTCATGATCACCTGGCAGCTGTTAAAAGCTGCTCTCCTCCCTCAGTCAGAGAGAAGGTCCAAGGGTAGTGTAGGCTGGTAACAGTTTACACTATTCTCTTCTCCTCGGTTCGTTCGCTTTTGGTACAACTCAGTTCATTCGCTAGTCTTTGGTTTGCTCTTACTAGGAATTTGGATTTGGATTAATAGGATTTGACGATTTGGCTTATAGACTTCGGACCGGCTTTAGACTCTGCCCTCAGATCTCCCCCTTTGAATATATATATATATTATTCTCGGTTTTCTCCCCATCCCCTTCTGGGGTTGCGTTTTTCATTTCTCCTTTTGGAATATAGCTCCTTTTGTTTTGTATATAGTATTGCTTTTTAGATTCTTTGTAAATGTTCCATTTGTTTTGTAATAAAATTCTTGTTTTTAAGCGACACAGCACTTTGTTTATTATTAAATCCACGCACTACTTTTACCACTCTCCTCCTCATCTCTCCTAGAGAGCCGGGGACGTAATAGCTTTAACAGTTCAGTAATATAGGGGGGAGCTTGACCATGTAGAGCCCTGTTAGTTATAGTCAGGGTTCTAGCATGAACTCTAAAGTTAATGGGTAACCAGTGCAGAGACATTAGAATAGGAGTGATGTGAGCTCTTCTGTTTTGCTCCAGTTAGGAACCTTGCTGCAGAGTTCTGGACCAACTGAAGGTGGTCATGTGTTTTTTGGTTAAAACATGTCAAAAGTGTGTTACAGTAATCTATAGAAGGGAGGAAATAAAGGCATGGATGACTAAAGTTCAGATTAAAGGTAAAACCAATTCAAACCAATTATGCCTTTTATGGAACAGTAGTATGGTGGTGGCAGTGCGATGGTCCGGAGCTGCTCTGCTGTGTTAGGACCTAGGCGATTTGCTGCAAGTAACATCCTTGAGAGCAATAACTCTCAATAACAAAGAAGTCTCTCACATCACTATCAGTACCATTTTGCCCACATTATTTGTAGTTTAGAGGATCTATTTAAGGTCAAAGGTCAGACATTCTCTTAGGAACCAGAATTCATGGTTCCATTAGCACTAGAATTGCTAGTTTTGCACACATTTGTGTCATTTACCAGATTATTAGGTTCTGTACGATATCATCATATATGTGACTGTTTAAATGTTCTGGATTGGTGGGGGAAAAATAAAAACACAGCTCAAGTACCACTGATGTCATGCATCAACCAATTATGTGAAAAAAAAATTATGTATTCCTTTACCTTACTGCCTAACACAAATTTACTATGTCATAATTTTCAGACATTAAAAGCATTTTTATTATAGGCAGCCACAGTTTTGAAAGATGACATCCGTTTTTATCATTGACAGATTGCCTAAAGTGTCAATTCAGAGTTAATTACACATTTTATTTTATTTATTTATTCTAAGTTGAATGAAATAAAAATTCCCTCCGGTCTGGATGGTGTATTGTCGAAACAAAACTGTGGAGGCAAAGCTGTATTTCTGCTGTGGCAGAATTGTTTAAGAATTAGGTTATGTCCCATTTTCAGACTGATGTTTCCACTGATTAGATGTAATTTGCATGTTCTCCCTGTGCATGCGTGGGTTCTCTCCAGGTACTCCGGTTTCCTCCCACAGTCCCAAAAAATGACAGTCAGGTTAATTGGTCTTTCTAAATTGTCCTTGGGTGTGAGTGCATGTATGCACGGTTGGTTGTCCTGTGTGTCACTGTGTTGCTCCATGATGGACTGGCATTCTGTCCGCCTGTCTACCCATTGACTGCTGGAGATATGCACAATAATTAAAGCAATCTAAGACCACCCAACACTTGGAATGTCTCGGGGTGTTTAACAAAACAGTTAATGTTCAGAAACTATCATGCAGGAACTTACACACCCTGTTATCTATTTCAAACTCACAAGCAGCTGGTCAAATGTATCCCAAAGCATCCAGGTGACACTTGAAAATAACTTCTGGGAGGAGATCTGGCTGTTGCTTTCTGATGCATCAACTGTCAATACTTTTCAATAAATGCATACTTTTTTTGTCATTGTAAATTTGGACATTAAGTCATCCCTGTGAAGTTATTTCATATGTATTAAGCGTCAGTGCTTTTATCTTTTTTCTTTCAAAACTTTATACTTCTCTCTTTCTTGTCTGTGTGAAATCCCCTAAACAAGGAATTTCCATGTGTTTGATGTCTGTGCTTTTCCCTGTCTGCCTCCTACTTCTTGCATCTCCTTACCATTTTAACAGTTGGGCTATCTGTGCAACGAGCTGCTCCTGAGGGAAAGCATGGCTCTTTAACACCTTGTGCTTTCAAAGTTAAAAATAGTTCTCTCCTGCAAACGAAAAGGTTATCCAATTAAAAGTAACTGCCTGAGAAAAGAAAGGAATGCCCTGTTCTTTCAAGAAACTAAATATATAAATCCCACCAACAAGAAGCCCAGGGTATCTGTTGTTGCATTAGTCTGAAGTATGCCCCTCACTTTATCTGCAACCCTATGATTTCTTTCTATTTTTAAATCTCATGTTTTTAGGTGAATATTACAAAAAACAAGTGTTTAACTTTTATTCTATGGGAATAAATAAATTAAAAAAAACTGGACAAAGAATGAAGTCCAAAAGAATCTTTGTAAAGCCTTCAGCCCATGCATTTAGTGCCTTTACAATGTGGTCCAGATCTATGCATAGCCTGGAACTACAGATCCATTTAGAGTGTGTAAATAGCCTATCTGACATTTGACAAATTGAGATCACGGCGGCGACATGTATTCATTGTGAGTTTCTGCAGCTCTTCAGAATCTGCAAATAGGCAGTTATCCCTGCTCGTTTCAGATTTCCTCACTCAGAGTAGTTTCATTTTCTTTGTCCTGTTCATGACAAGAGCGTTTTGCTGACAAACTCCCAACAGTTCTATCAGAAACCTTCAACTCATCCCTGGCCCCCCTGGAACCCCCAACATTGTACAGGTGAATCAGATGGCTAGAAATATTTCAGGTAGTGGGAATGTTTTAAATAAAGGTGAGAGAAATGTGAAGCAAAGCGAAGAGCTTAGCAAAAGCCAGCATTTTCCTAGCAGTCGCTGACAAAATCGATGAGCTATGACTTTGGATCACACACAGCAAGAGACCCCTGAACTTCCAATGCCACGATAATGTCAAAAATTGGGTCAAACAGTGGAATGGCCAAAGCTATCAAGCTAGCCAGACACAACAGAGTCTGGTTGGATGGAACAGCAGAGGACTCCGGTAATCCAAAAGGCATTTATATTGTTGGAAGACACTGCTCAGCTAACTTGGAGTTTCTCACTTCTACATTTATAACAGCTATTGCTCCAGATGCTAATGCTAAAGCTTAACTTCATATGGATAATTTTCATGCAAACATCAGAAAACAACAAATCATCAACTCTACTGTAGCAGATGACTTAAACACGCCCACTCTCATTATTCATCCCAGAATACAAACAATAAAAATGTTTACTAGTCTGGGAATTTAAAGCAGTTATAGGCTGAGCAAACCCACATTATGTTTCACTTTTGTGTCTACCAGCACATCAGTGCATCCATGAACATGCACCCCTCTACAGGTAAAACTACCGTATTTTCCGAACTATAAGCCGCCACTTTTTTCCCACGCTTTGAACCATGCGGCTTATAATGAGGTGCGGCTTTACTGAAGATTTTCCTTCACCTGCAGGGGGCGCTTTAGCAGAAAGTGAAACAGATGGAAGTCAGAAGTGGAAATTGAAGAAAGTGCTCATTTTAATTTAGCACATGCAAGCAGCCGGCATGACGAAAAATCTTTTTTCAAATCCATACCCCCTCATCATGGTACACGTTTGAGTTTATATGTTGTCACATTTAAGTTGAAGGCCATCGATCTGGCAGTAAAGGAGGGAAACAGTGCTGCCGCACGTAAGCTTGGCATGAATTAAACCATGGTTCGGTGCTGGAGACAGCAGCGGGAAGAACTCATTCAAGCCAGCTTCACCCGGGGATGATGACAGCAACACGGACAGCGACACTGACATCGCCACAGAAAAGGTATGTGACGAAGCTCTTCTGAGGCTGTTCAACTCCGACACTGAAGAAGAGGACTTTAATGGCTTTAGTGCACAAGAGGAAGATGAGAGCGAATGATTTTTTCTGGTAGGCAAGTGCGTTTTATTTACGAACCAGGCATGTTTTGTGTGCAGTTTTTATTTTCTAATCATCCAGTCCAGGGCTTATTACTGCTGTGTCAGCGCTGTTCTTTTCTTCTAAACATGCATGCAAATGCGTGTTAGTTCTGTTTTTATTTTATAACCATCCAGAAATATGAATGCTATCAGTGCTGTTTTCTCTTCTAAACTTGCAGGCACGTTCACCCGTGTTTAAAATTCATTTTGTTGAATTAAAACAACAATGAAAAACCTCTGTGTAGCGTCTTTCTGTCTGATTATCTTATGTTATGGCCATACTGTGCGCTGTGCGCCAGAGACCTGCATGTGGCTGCTGCGCCGCGGCTTGTATTCGAGTGCGGCCTGTGTGTGTAGAAAACCTTTATTTTTGCTAGTGCGGCTTATATTGAGGTGTGCTCTATAGTCCGGAAATTATGGTAAAACAATTTAAACGTTTATTTCCAATCTCATAAAAAAAAGAGTTATTTTTGAATTTGTTTTAATTAATTAATTGTCCTGGTTTATATAATATGGATCAAAGTCAGATTACATGCACTGTCTGTAGAGGATTCTGAAGACGTGTGGATATTCGTGGTGTTGGTGTTGGGATTCCTGCTGTTTGGCCTGAGCAGTTACCTGGCTTTCCGGAAAATTAATGAGCTTTCGAGGAATATTGGCTCAATCCCGGAGCTCAGGGATGGATTACATCGCGCTGTGAACGCACACAAACTCATATAATTGTCGAGATGAATCGTAAGCTTGGAACTTTGGCTGTGATTCAGGCTCTGGCACAAAAGGTTGATTCGATCAAGGAGCGAGTTGACGGGACAGCATGGTTGGGAATAGATTAATTTACGCCATTATTGGATCTAGAGGGGTTGGAGACCAACAGAACTTTAAGACAGAGAGGAAATTATCTCTGTCTGGCCCCAAAACATGTTCTTATCTGAATTTGGTGCCCTTGAGCCTGTGAGGCTGAAGTGATTACTCCCCCTCAGAAGAAATGTGGAATGCTGCCGTCGCCATAGCAACTCTGCCTCCCTATCCCAGCCTGGGCGGAACTGCAACTGGTGAAGGCTGTTGAATCGTTTCCAGGAGTCACTGTGCTCTCTAACCCAAATACCTCCTTCCCCTGTCCAAACAAAGGTGACGAGCGCTGCTTATCGCAGCTGTATGCACTGATGTGAGGAGAGTCCCCAACCATACCTCCCCACCTAGTGGACACTTATGTTGTGTAATGTCTAAAGTCTGTTGCATTTCTGTCTGAGGTGTTTTTTGCATAGCAAAGCTGCCCTTCCTGTGGAGGGTAACTCTGAAGTGCCCTTTTTTCCTCCACCTGACTCTATCCTCATATAAACCCTCTGATCTCTATTAAGGTAGCGCGACTCGGGTTGCGAAAGACCACAGTCACCAATTCTTGTCATGTGTCTTTGTATGTCTGATCTCAGAATAGTGTGTACTGAAACTCTAATTTCCCTCTGGGATTAATAAAGTGTCTTTGAATGAATTACCTTCAATTGTGTGTGTGTGTGTGTGTGTGTGTGTGTGTGTGTGTGTGTGTGTGTGTGTGTGTGTGTGTGTGTGTGTGTGTGTGTGTGTGTGTGATAACTAAAGTTTTGTGCCCCACCTATAAAATGATGCCACTGATACTTAGTATCTCCTGCCTAGCCATGGTAACTATACAGTAGTCTCAGAGAGGCCCTCAACATGGACATGAGATCAGTCATGTAGTTGAGGTATGTGCTTGATGCAGTCAACGATCACTCAAGATTTCCCCCAGATGATTCAAAGAGTTGCTGCTGCCCCAGCAGACCACACCTTAACCATCTCACGCGCAAAAAGTTTTGATGAAAGGATGGACAACTAAGTCCTTCAGGGGTACTTCTGAGTTAAAAAACGCTCAAGAAATATGTATGTGGAGTAACCAGGTAGGTAGGTTTCAACTATTGAAAATCTGCTACGCCTGCCTCTAGAGGGTTAAAAGACAGCTGTTGCCACTACAGAGTCATAAAATGTCTTCAGAAGTGGCCCTTGTACTTCAAAAGTACAGCAGATACAGCATGTTCTTTCCTTTTCTATAGTGCTTAGAATTCTGTCCATTCCAGCCTCTTGTTGAGATGAGTCCCAAGGTACCTGTAGCTCTCCACAACCTCAATGACTATGTTTACATGCAGCCAATATCCAGGTTATGATCGGGTTAAGGTCGGTATTCGGGTTTGGGTTTCTGAGTTGATCAGAATAACCCGTTTACAAGCATAAATAGAAAGAGTTACCCCTAACTTGCATAACCCGATATAAATGCGGACGTTGGGGTAGCGTCAGGACGTATGGACTGTTGCGCCCAACTTGTTGTTTACTTCCGGTGTTCTGGCGCATACAAGACGTCTCGCTACTCAAAAGATTCCTTGCGAACAGAGCATGCGCAGAACACAGGCTTTGATGGGGATATCCCGATATGCGTTTACACGACCAAACATTCGGGTTAGAAAAGGGTTACCCCAGGTGTAGTAACCGGGTTTTTAAAAACCCGGTTATGAGCATATCCGGGTTTTTGGCGGTGTTTACATGGACCTGCGGAACCGGGTTATTGTGAATATTCGGGTTTTAAAAGGGTTACTGGCTGCATGTAAACGCACTCAATGTCCATATTCTGAATATTCAGTGGTTGCAATGGATAATGATTATGCCTGCCGAAGTCTACCACCAGCTCCTTGGTTTTTGCAAAGTTGATCTGGAGGCAGTTCAACTGGCACCAGTTCACAAAGTCCTGCATCAGGTCTCTCTACTCCTTATCGTCCACATCCGTTATTAGGCAGACTATTGCAGTTATCCAAGAACGTTTGCAGAAAGCATTTGGAGGAGTTGTAGGAGAAGTCTGCAATATGGATCAATCTAGATGGTGAAGAGAAATTGTGCCAGAATTGTTCCCTGTGAAGCCTCCACTCTGCAGACCACCCTGTCTGACACAGCCCTGAGTTCTCACATAGTGTGGTTGGTTTGTTTGGTAGTCCAGGATCCATTTGGCGAGGTGATGGTCCACTCCCATAAACCCTAACTTATTCCTCACATTTCTAGGTAAGATTGTATAGAAAGCCCTAAATAAATGAGAACATGATTCTCAGTCTATTCCCATTGGCCTCCGTGTAAGAGCCACATCAGTTTAGGAGGTGGATGATAGCATAATCCACTCCATTGCCAGGCTGGTGGGAAAACTGATGAGTCCAATACAAAGCTCACATGATGCCCAAGCTGAGCAAGGACATGTCACTCCAGGGTCTTTATTAGTTGGGATGTCAAAGTCACTGGCCTGTAGCTGCTAATGACCTTGGGATGTAGAGGTTTTCCAAAGCTATGGCACCCTCCCTAGCCTCAGGTTCAGGTTGAAAAGTACACCATCATCCAACACAGTTGATCAGCACAGAACTTGGCAACCCTTGTGCTAATGCCATCTGGGCCAGCACCTTTCCTGGCTTTTGCCCCATTGTCCTGATTTGAAGGCTCTCCTCTTCAGCTTGAAGATGGCCTTGATTTCAAGAGTAATCCATGGTTTCTCATTAGGGAAACACCACACAGTCCTGGCTGTCATAATGCCATCCACACAAAAATTAATATGGTCTGTAATGCAAGTCAACAAGCTGTCAGTATCCACTTCATGATCATCACAAAGCACATCCCACACAGTAGATTCAAAGCAGTCCATTAGAGCACCCTGGCTCTACTCTTACCATCTCTGCACTGTGCAGATGACTGCTGGCTTTATGTGTAATAAGGGTTCATAGATAAGGTGCACCCGGTTGTGATCAGATCTTCCCAGGGCAGGAAGAGAGGATGTCTCACTTGTAGTGGCACACAGTAAGCCCAATATTTTTTATCTCTGGTGGGGTATGTCACATAGTAACCATAGACAACGTGGAGTCCAATACGCTTTATTAAATGCTTTGTCTTTAACTGGATGTGAAAGCAGAGTGATAAGTCCTAAAACACAAAAAACCTTTTGTTCTATTAATAAAAAATGTTTGGATACTAATCCAGCAATGACTGATAGAGAAGATGAGTTCTGGCTGACTTAATGTGGAGGATTTGTTTCTGTTCTCTCACTCAAAATCAAATATCATTCTTTTCTCTTAATCTGCTCTGAATAGCACTCCTCTGGGCTGATATTCCCCTTTTGTGTAATATGGTACATACATATGACCCTGAGGACACATGTACATGTTTTCTTTTCTGGAAACAAAGCACAGGCAGTGTTCCTGCTGGCATCCCATCAGGGAAGTGTGCCAACATGGGAACTCATTTTTAATGTTATTTCTTTGACAGAAATCTTCACTTTCAGAGTTGCTACGATAAACCAGAATTACAATTTGCTTCCTATTATCTGCTAATCTAAAATTGTATCATGTTTTTCCACCATAAGCACCAAATGAGGAATGCTTGGCCTCATACTGTCAATACATGTGCTTATCAATACTAGATCTGACAGGCGTTACACAAGAAGGTTGTCACTGAATCCCTTGGAGACACCAGTACAGTGATCATGTTTTGCAAGAGCCCGGATCATGACCTGTTTATGTTAAAAAAAGGGACAGGTTTAAATAAGACTTTATCTAAGACTACTTTGAAATGGTTGTGTTCTCTAGTCACAGGAGTTTAAATGTTTTATCCGTTATCACTCGCATCATCTACTGTTTAGTTTATAGGTGCCAAGTTTAGCGCAGAGAACTACATTTGGTGACACTTGAAAGCGATCAAATTTCAGAATAGATGTGTTACAGTATAATATTGTATTATGATGCATCTAAGAAACATTCATTCCTTCCGTTTCTCTTTCCTAACATTTGTTATATGCTTCCCTTACTATATTGTTCAGCTCTTACCCACCTTTATGTCTCTCTCTAGTCATTTTTTACTCCCCCACACTTTCCCTCTCCACGCCTCTCTTCTCCCCTTGATGATGCCAGCCCTTCCATGGTGATGAGTCTGACAGCGGGTGATTAAAGTGGTGTCTTATCTGGTAAGAAAACTGACCTCAATCAGATTCATTCTAGCAGGAGGACATTCCCCTCTATACTCTGCATCCCTCTATCCATCCTCACTACTCAGAACAGTTTCTGAGTCCAATCCACCACTCGGTAATCTTCCTGACCCACTCCGTCAACGTGTCATGGCTCCTCATCTCCTATCTTTCCCCACTCTTGTCCCAGCTCTTCTTTCACTTTCTTCACTATATACTCTCTGTGATGACTCTAAATTTTCCATCATGGGAACTATTGTTCTGAGATCAGTTCTTTCAAGGAACCCTTAAAATCCTGGATTTTCTTGAAAGAATTGCAGGTTTTCATCTTTTATCCGGGTACATTCAAATTCATAAATACTTTAATAATCCCACGGCAAAATTAAGTCAATACATGCAATATTGGTGGTGTGGTTAGTGGGGACAGTCGGTAAAGATGGCTCTCTGCCCTTGCCCTGCCTCCAACATGCCTCCATCTAAAAGGCTAGGTTATCCAGAGTTAACCCTGTAGTCATGCTGCTATAGGCTTAGACTGCTGGAGGACATACTGAGCACACTTTCCACACTTTTCTACTTTCTTCTGCCACTACTCTCTAATTGCATTATTTCCTGCTATTTCAGATGTTGACTTTATAAGTGTTGTTTTCCTCAAAAGAAGCTACAATAGTGTTCTGCTGAGCTGTGGTGGCCTCATGGAGGCTGCCATCGGCTGGCACACTGCTGCTAACCTTTTAACATTGTCCCTCTCCTGATAATAGCATTTTACTTTATTTGACATGGAATGTGCTACTACTAGTTCACCTGTTGAATTAATTGTAAACTCGCT
The DNA here is from genome assembly GCA_006942095.1 of Nothobranchius kuhntae. Classification (NCBI taxonomy): domain Eukaryota; kingdom Metazoa; phylum Chordata; class Actinopteri; order Cyprinodontiformes; family Nothobranchiidae; genus Nothobranchius; species Nothobranchius kuhntae. The sequence continues at coordinate 782,770 of SSNQ01000229.1, read as the reverse complement.
AAGATAAAGACAATAAAGTTAATCTCTTACTAAAGAGAATATTAACTAAGAAATCACAATGTAGCAATAGATATGTTACTTGGTATTGTAGCGATAATTATAGATTTATATCTATATTTCAAATGTGGTGTAGACTTAGCTTGTTTAGTGTTTATAATCTTATATTAATTAATCAGGGTACCACCAGTTTTGTGGAACTGGACCATTGGATTTAATATATATATATATCTTCTCAATCAGTCTCAAAGTTAACACCACAAATTAATCTGAAAGCTGAATTCTTGTCAGAATGCATCGCCTATTCTCGAGATCGCTAGACAATGATCAGGCATGATTTAAGTTTTGTGAATTTATTACAAACATCAGTTGAGACATGAGAAAAAGTATCAAACACAGCTTATCGTTTCAGGCATGGAATTAAGACAATTGTTAACCCAAAGATTTATGGCAGTGATATGGTATGGTATGGTATGTTGTTCTTCCCCCATGAGGTCTGAACTTTGGTTTATAAACTTTCTTGGTCACACCCACATGTATTTCACTCATTAACCACTGGATGGCGCTGTGGTAGAGGGCTGCATCGGGATTGGGTCCCGTCGGGTCCCGTGGGACCCAACACAAATCTTGTGGGGGCGGGCGGTGTGAATTTTGCTGCGGGCGGGAACGGTCAGCTAAAAGAAACAGTGCGGGATTGGGTATCATGGAGTTGGCAACTGATGTTGAAAAGAAGCTGAAACAAGGTATTTATGACATAAAAACCAAAGTAAGGCAAGTCAGACATTTGGAGGAGTTTCTCCGATTGTGTTAATATTTCTCATTCAGGTCTCCCTTAGAAAAGCGACCTGATCACTGCCTGATTACAGAGGAGAATAGAATATGAAACGGCCTTGGTTTCATTAACCCTTTAAGCACCATGGTAGCTCCTTTATGTATTTTTTTTGAAGAATTTTATAGTTTACGTAGCGAGGAGTTATTTAAAATCACATGTGCCAGGCGTCAACGATGATCCTGGTGACGCATCGGCATTAAAGGGTTAAAAACTAAATGAAAACAAAGTGCGTCAGTCCTGACCAATGTGTTAAAAGACGTACAGGATCCGATCAATTTGTTTTTCCCTCATTTACAGTCACGGAGATAACGGCGCAGTGCGCGGCTCTGGTGGTAATCAAGTTAAATTTTATCTCTTTCCAACAATTTTCACAAGAAAACAGAACAGTTGAAATCAGGGATTGTGTTGTGTTGACCGGATAGTTCCCGTATTTGACCGTTTATTTTGACGGAGAAAGAGTAGAAAGAATTACCCCGACGCATGCAGACGAACTGACATTTTATTCGTTACGCACATCGCAGATGTAGCTAAATCACCTAAGACAAGAATCCCATCTAAATATCTGAGCTGGACATTGCTCAGCGCAGCTCGCTGTCAGCGCATACATAAGGTGCACAGTGAGCTGAAGATGTGGAGAGGGGCTTGGAGCGTGTCGTGTATCCAGAGCACATGTGGGAAGATTCCTCCCACTGAAGCGAGTGTTTTCCAAATCCTGTCTCTCAGAGAGACTTGTCACTTAGAAAATGTTCCCTGATTATGAAACTTTGGCTGAATAGTGCTTGTTCCTGTCTCCAATGTGGCGACGCATCTATAAATCACATCCTCTTCAGCTCAGAACGCGCCTATGATTACACACAAGCGTGACCCGTCAACCCGGTCTCACAGTAAGACCGGGTTGGAACTGTTCAGGTTTACGCAGACAATCGTTACATTTAGAATTGACATACAGGTATAAAATTAATTCAGTAAAATATAAAGCATTTTATTTAAATATCCATTCATTATTTTACAAGCACAGAGAGCCGCATTAGGTGGATGGAAGCCGACCCCTGCATAGCCTATGAAATGACATGTTTTCTCCAGGACCAGAGAGGACACAAACTCAACACATCTCTTTTATTGTGGCGTAATAATTTCTCCGAGTTTTGCGGTTGCGGGCAGGAGTAGACATGCACACTGCGGGTGCGGGCGGGATTGTAACACACAAGTTGAGGTTGTGGGCGGTAATGGTCAGAAATTCAGCGGGAGCGGGCAGGAGCAGGATGAAGAAAACAGTCCCGCGCAGGGCTCTACGCTGTGGCTCTTTCAAATAAACTACCTTTCAACAATGAAAGATTCATATCACAATTTACCAATTTTATTCCAGATGAGGCATCAAAGTATTACCTTAACAGGAAAGAACTAAATTTATGTCTTAAAACTGGACAGTTTTACCATTAACATGAATTTTAACTGGAGAAACAAAAATTGGCAAACATAAAAGAAAAACACAAAACAAGCAGTTAAGTTTGTAACTGATACGATTTTAAACATATACTTGGAACACCTTGAAATTTAATGGTGAACAAACCTAAAACACCTTTTTTGTTTGTAGATAAACAGAAAATACCAGGGTGTTGATAAAAAACTAAATTCTGGAACCTTCTAGAACACAACCTGAGGTATTTTGCGAGCATTCAAACCTTGGGAAAGAGTCAAGAGTTGAGAGAGCACAAACCCCGTCCTACTATCGTCCTGCGTCTCCTGATTGGCGCCGAAGGGAGACCAGTCAAATTGGTGCAATTTACGACCCTGGGAGAGAGTTGTAGGAGTTAACCAGAATGCTAAAGCTGTAGGCCAGTTTCAAGTTTCCCCCCTTTTTTTCTGCTAAATGTGAGAGGAAACACTTTGAGAAAGTAGTTATGTTCTTCTTCGTGTGAATCCAACGAAAGTTAATCTGAGAATATAAAATGTAGATTTCCGCTACAGTATATATGTTGTGTGTGTGTGCATGCGTGCGTGCGTGCGTGCGTGCGTGCGTGCGTGTGTGTGTGTGTGTGTGTGTGTGTGTGTGTGTGTGTGTGTGTGTGTGTGTGTGTGTGTGGGTCTGCTGGTGGATGGGTTGGTATAGTGTGATAGGAGTCATGGTGAATGGCTACTTTTACTGAGCCAGGATTCTCTGGAGGTTTCTACCTGTTAAAAGGGAGTTTTCCTCTCCACCGTCGCTACGTGCTTGCTTAGTATGAGGATTGTTTTAAAGACTCTAACACTAGTCAGTGTGACTCAATGTAATCTGCTGGGTTACTTGTAAAGGAAATTTTTCACTGATTGGCTTAATAAACTGAAATATATTGAAATGTTTACTTTGTGACGTGCCTTGAGACCGCTCTTGTCATTATGTTGTACTTTTTAAATGAACTGAAATGAACTGGATAATAATAATAATAATAATAATAATAATAATAATAATAATAATAATAATAATAATGAAAATGGCAATCACAGTTGATAATTTTTAAGAGTGTCAACACCCAATAAGGGGTTTTAGGTATATCACTTTTGGTTTTGTGTTTTCCCCAAACATTTTTGAGGTCACTGCTGATGCAGTAGGTTTTAGTTGTGTCCAGTAACTGTTAAATAAGAAGATTGCCTAATAAAAGTTTATTTTGTTTAAACCCTGCTCCTGTTTCTCTTGTGTTACACACTCTCCTTCATCCAACCAACTCCGGGTTGTAACAGTGCACATTTTCACTAGGGATGGATAGATTTGCTGATCTGAGCTGGTGGTTCGTTCATGATGTTAGCAATGCGGCTGCACAAGTAGCTTCAGTGTTCATCGGATACAACTGATCGCTATATCGCAATGTATCTTTCTTTGCATGTCTCTCATTAGTAAAAGCTATGGTTATATTGATTACTTCACAGTTTACTTACTATGTTCTCATTTCTTTGAGGCACATTGAACATTAGTATCTTTGAGTGGAAGCCCGGTGGTGGGCAGCTGCAGTTTAAAAAAAAAAGAAGTAATTGTTGGACATATCATCGGACGTGCATGTTTCCTCTCTTAACTTCCTGAAAATCACAAACTGCAGACTGTTTACAATTTGCACATGGTCTCTGGTATCGGCAGCAGCAGTGCATTCTTCCAAGCATCCTTATTCATCTATGCACCAGAAGCTTTAAGCAAGGTAATTTAAGATACTTCCTTATTATTGTAACATTTGTGCTGAACTAAATCAGAATAACATTTTGCCTTTCCCAGTGGTTTATCAGAGAAGGGCAATAAACAGCTGAGATGAACTCACATCTCCCTCCAGCATTCTGAACAGTAACATTAGGCTACAACAGCTGTTACAATAGCCCCATATTTATTTAGAAATATTTTCAGATGTTTATGGTGTTTTAATAATAATTCCTAATATTTATATGATACACGCTAATAATTTTCTGATTCTCCATTCATCCATTTTGAGACTCTTATCCATAGTCGGGTCGCAGCGTGCCATGCAGAGAGGCCCAGACTTCCCTCTCCCCAGCTACTTGGGCCAGCTCCTCCAGGGAATCCCAAGGTGTTTCCTGGCCAGCGTAACCTGGATGTTCCCTTGGGTCTCCTCCCAGTTGGACGTGCCCAGAAAACCTCACGAGATGCCCGAGTCACCTCAACTGGCTCCTTGTGACATGGAGAAGCAGCGGGTCTACTCCGAGCCCCTCCCAGACGACTTCTAACCCTATCTATAAGGGAGAGCCCAACCACCCTGCAGAGAAAACTCATTTCACCCACTTGTATCCACAACCTCGTTCTTTTGGTCACTACCCAAAGCTCATGACCATAGCTGAGAGGAGCAACGTAGATTGCCTTCAGACTCAACTCTCTCTTCACCACAAGAGACTGGTACAATGCCCGCATCCAATTTTCTGATAATGCTGGTCTTTTTCTCACATTTCAACAGCGTATTGTCGCACTAAAAACATGTAAAATATGTAAATATAACTCATGAAGTGTTTTATTTTCATCTTAGACTTTTTAATTAATCAAAAACAACGGAGGATCAAAAGTAATCTTGATGATGTTTTAAAACCAGATGTAGGATTTTTAATGTTTTGTAATGTGTTAAATCATATCATAACACATCATGATTTGTATTGAATCTAAAATCATTGTCAAATCATTATTGAATTGACAGCAGAGATGAATTGTATTGAAGCACAGCATCGGCTGACGGTTTCACCATATCACTAATGTATAGTATCACTGGTAGTGTATAAAGAGGCTAATCAAATCGGCCTCAGAGCTGGGGATTCTCATTCATAAACACTAAATTAAAGATAATAAGCAAAAAACTAATTAAAGCTGCTTTCCCGAGTTTTCCCCTTTCAGAAATGATGTATGATTTTTCAAAAATCCGTAAAAGTGATTATCTCATCGTGCACTGTGATAAAATGTAAGCAATAAGTTTTTTTTATTCATTTATTTTTTTGCCAAGCACGCCCCCGTCCCGCAGAGCTCCATTCAATAGTAAACTGAGCGTCGACCAGAACTAACCAATAGCGTTAGACCTCCGCTTACTTTCTTCAAATTCTGCTCGGTTGATGCAGAGTTGATGAACTTTTCACAGACAAGTAAGTCTCTAAAATATAAATATATGAAAACACAACATGACATGAGAATAATAGTCGTAAAACAGCGTGTTTTAGCTCCATTTGTTGGCTAAGAAGCACATTTATGAACAGAAACGTGAAGGCGCTATCTTAAACAAACAGAGGAATAGACTTTTTGCGTGATATGAATGTCAGCCACTAGATGGTGCCATCAGATAAGAGAACTACTCTGGAAAGAAGCTTTAAATTAAATAAATTAGCAATCCCTTCACAAATAGCAGAATGTTGTTATAGCAACATTTTAGCCACAAACTAATTTGAATGCTTTTCTGTTTTAGCTTTTGCTAAATTCGCCATGCATTCCAACTGTCAACCTTTGCCAATTCTTTCTTCTTGGGCCAAAATTATCTCTACTGCTAACATCCGTTAGCCCTTACTTGTGTGTGTGTGTGTGCACACCATTTACCAGGGATGATTGTAATCTACAGTGAAAGAAGAGGTAGACTTCAGTTTCGTATTTCTAATGAGGTACTGCAGCTGAAGATAAAAAGGTTGAGCCAAACCCAAAATAAACAGCATAAACAGAGGGATTTTACCACCCCCTATGTATGTAATGAGCAGAGATTATTCATTTGTTTATTAGTTTTTTTTCCCCTTGTCCCTGTTTATTTTATTTTTATTTTTAGCTGATGCCTACAGGGAGCAGCTGTCGCATGTATTTCCTATTAATCAAATGGATCAAGATTAGAAACAAAATGAGTCAAAAAATAAACACGACCTTTGGTATTTTTCATTTGTAATGAACCTGATCCAGCCTATAGACTCAGGGACAGGAAGTATGTAGCGTAACAGCATCTATCCTTGAAAATGCTGACTGAATTTAATTTAAGTTTGCAGGGTTATTTGTGCCATTATGCATACTGTCTGGAGTATTGAATTACTTAGCCACCAGAGGCATTTGAGTAGCTCTGCTGAATCGGAAGTGATGCAATCAGTGTGGCCCCATTTTCAGTGATATTTAAATCCTTTTCTGCATGGATGGTTTGGCCAATTGGCAAATCTTTGTTCTGTGCATGCCCTCTTTCTGATTTAATGTGTGAGGAATGTGTGTAAGTGTGTGGGTGTGATGCCGTGTCCTTTGAGATTTGTGAATTTGTGCGCGTGGCCATCCTTTGGTGCCTAATCCACAATCTGTTAAAAGAAATGTATTTTTCCCCTCAGTGCTTCATCCAGAAAAGAAATCTTTCTCAATTTGCAATGACTCGTAAGTAACCTTGCTGCTTCACTCCACTTTAACTCTTCATTAACACTAACATTGCTCAGTTTGTTATTATGGCTGGTGAGTGAACAGGAGAACATTTCTGTTTTCTTTGAAATTACTTATCAGCCAATCATGGACTACAGCAAATTGTAGGTGGGGTGCAATGGTTACAGTGAGGTGTCCAAATAGGGATGTGCAATTCAAGCAAGAATAATCTACAATTTCCCTACAAATTTGTACAAAGAGACAGCAGTAGCTCCGAATGTAGAGCGGGTGTTCCAGGGAAGGTTGCATGTTCAATCTCAGTTCAAACCATAGAATGCTGCTGTTGTGTCCTTGGGCAAGACATTTAACCCGCATGCTGGTGGTGGTCTGAGGGACCGGCGGTGCCAGTGCTCGGCGGCCTCACCTCTGTCAGTGCCCCAAGGCAGCTGTGGCTACATTCCCACATAGCAAAATTTGTCCGGCCCATCTCTGGCCCACATCCTTGCCTAAATACTGGTCTACTGTTGGCTGGGCCCTCAGCCCAATAATGGGCCACTCACAGAAAAATAAGTCTGGCCCATGCACTGTATGATGACTCTCATTGTGTACTGTGGCCCTGTACTGGCCGACACTCAATGAGACAGTACTGGTGAATGTTGGCTGAGCGCTGGCATAACCCCTGGCCCATTATTGGCCCATATAATGAAAGTTGAGCTGGCTGAGTGTCCCCAGGCCAGCATTGGCCCACACACTGTAAAACTATAAAACGCTAAATAAAAAGAAATCACAAATACAAATTTGCAACAAAGTCTTTGTATTTAACAAATAACAAATGCATTACAAACAAGTAAAATGCACTGAACTCAACACATGAAAACACTAACCTTAGTCAAAAATATAAAACTAAAAGTTAACTGCATAATATCACTCAAACATATATACAGAGTGAGCTTAAGAAGAACTTTCTTTTGCAAGAAACCATCTCTTTCTCCCTCCCTCACGATCTGCTGCAAGCTGGAGCCACCATTTCATTATTCCCTCCACCTGTGCTTCAGCAGCCCCACCAACCAGCGGGTTTCTACGTACTGCACCTATGTGCATAGCAAATGGATTCACAACTACATGAAATATTTATGTGGTATTTACCAGCATAGCATACAGTATAGTAGGGCTGGGCGATGTGGCCTAAACTCAATATTACGGTATATTGAGGAGTTCAGCTTGATAACGATGAATGGACGATAAATGCATGAATGCACAAAGACTGAGGTTGACCAGTAGATGGGGCTGTGGCAGCATAATTGCTGCACAGCTAGTTTTATTAATGGTATTGTTCCCTCAGATCTGTTCATTATTAATAATTTTTAAATTTCTATTATAAAAACTACAAACTAAGTACTAAAAATGTTTAGTTATTTGATTGAAAAACCAACATAACTGAACAAATAGAAAAGCAAACTAACATTAATGTCCAGCAAACAAACTATTTAGGACACTATCTCATATTCTATTTCTGGATATTGCATGTGCATATTGTCGCATTTGACTTGTCAGGCACTTAGGTATTCTATAAAGCCTGGTTGTGCTGCATATAGAGAAGGATAGGTTAACTGCATGGTGGCACAGTTGTTATCAATGTTGCCTCGCAGCACGAAGGTCGCAGGTTCGAAACTCGGATGTGGCCTTTCTGCATGGAGTTGCGTGTTCTCCCCATGCATGCGTGGGTTTTCTCCGGGTACTCCGGTTTCCCCCACAGATCACAACATGCCCTATAGGTTATAAACTGTAAGTTGCTTTGGATAAAAGCGTCTGCCAAATAAATAATCATAAACTTGATTTGGTGCTCAAGTCTTTCTGCAGTTTACATTTGTCTTTAGTTTTGATCACAACGTTGTTACTGAATCCATGATGTTACCAAATAATTGAATCTTTTTTTTAGCTCACTGATTATCTCTCAAAGCTGCCCACTGTTAAACGCAGAGTACTGCTGCATGGGCAGCACTACGCAGAGAGCTACTGCAACCAACAGGCAGCTATGAGCCACAGCCTGCGTGTAGCGAGGGACGAGCTACGAGCTGCAAGCATCCATGTTTGAATAATTCTCCATTTCCTGTTTTTATCCTTCTTATTACAGACTGCATGGGGCGGAGCCACATACCTCCACGTGACTAGCTGTGGTGCAGAATCCACTGGTCTGTGTCTCAACTTTTTAAAGGGACATGAACATCAGTAATCTGTTCACGTCTTCATTTTTTAAAATACTGGATTTAAAGTCATGGGCAAAATTGGTACGAATCAGAAACTTCCGTAATGGTACAATTTTGAGTTTCCGCCCAGGCCTACAATATAGTATTAAAAACTATACTTGCAAATACTGATTATAACCTCCTTTAATGTGAGGCTAGCCAATGAAGTTTTTCCATTAAAGCCCCGCCAGTTCAACTTCTTGGCCAGACTATTGGTTAGGGCTTTCCTCAGGATTCACCACGTTGTCTCTTTCAAATCTGCACCCCCAATTAGTCTCAGGTAGTTTACCTATAAAAAGATTTAGAAAATGTTCATGCAGGCTGAACATGAAAATGGTCTCCTACACCTATCTCCTGCATTAGCTTTGATAGAGAATAGACGGGAACTCTAGGATAGAAAAGCCTGACAGATCTACGTCACACTGTCACTTAACATTCATGGACTCACCCATCTTGCGTCACAACAGGGAAGGCTGTTGTTGGCTTAGCACATAGAAAACAGCAGAGAACGTCTAGGCCACAGGTGTCAAACCCTGGTCCTCGAGAGCCGCTATCCCAGATGGTTTGGTGTTTTCCCTGTTTCCACACACCTGATTTCAATCAGCAGATGATTAACAGGATTCTGGAGAGCTTGACGAGCTGCTGCACAGGCCCTCGTGGACTGGAGTTTTACACCCCTAGTCTAGGTTATTAGAAGCTAACTGTTAGCATTAGCAACTTCAGCAAAACTCCTCCAGGCTGTTGCTCAATTTTCAGGAACTAGAAGTGAGCCACATCAGAGTTGAGTTTCAGACGACAGGGTTTGAGGTCTTATTTCCTGATATTTAGACATCTGTCAGTTCCTGAAAATTGTGCAATAACCTGGAGATTGTCTGTGTGGTGAAGTTACTATAACTAATTACTTTTTCAAAGTAGCATTCCCAACACTGATTACACAGGAGCTTCTGGGGGAACCCAGTGATGGGGAGGATTCTGTTTTGCCTTGGCCCCCAAAATACCTTGAAACGGCCCTGGGTGTGTGACTGAGTTTTGAAGGTGATCTGAATTGTATCAGATGTATAAATATTACATGTGTGTAACTTATTGTTTTATACAGGTAAAACCGTGTAGTGGAGATAAATCTACCTACATTTTACTGTTCAACACTTTGTTTTGTTTTCTTGTTTTTATTTAACTATTTTCCTGTCCTGTCTGTCTCTCATCTTCCTGCATCTTCTCTAAACTCTCCAGAAAAACTGCTGCCTGGATTCTTACTTTTTCACCTCATCAGTAACTTTTGAACTGCGCAGATCAAAGCGATCTCCTGACCGCAAAGCGGAGTGTGCTTTCGATTGCTGCGTCAGTGAGGAGAAATCACCGCAGAACACGATGAGTGGAGCGCGTCAGGAATGATTAAAAGACAGAGTACCAGAGGATATGAACAGATATGAACGATCATGTGCTAATAATAATGTTTTGTTGTGCCACCTTGAGAATGTATCGTGCGCCGGACACAGCGGGCACACCGACAATCAGTGCTCTGCGTCCTCTCTGCTCAACAGAATCCCGCTACGCTGAGAGTCCATAAATATTGTAATACAGGCAGAAACTCTATCTGTCCCTGAAAGATATCTAGCCCCCCATAACCCGATCCCTGCTCCCGGATGAAAAACCAGACTTTTTGATCAATGTACTAATTCCATTGTGAACGCTGTGAATACATCATTCTATATGTTGTGTGTGTGTGTGTGTGGGGGGGGGACTCAACGTGTGTGTGTGAGCGAGTCGGTAGGTATGGGTGCTTGCATGTGTCTGCTCTGTCTTCTCGATGCCCAGTGAGTTGTGGAGGATGACTGCTTATACTGTGCCAGGATCCTCTGGATGTTTCTTCCTGTTAAAAGTGAGTTTTCCTCTCCACTGTTGCTACATGCTTGCTTAGTATGAGGATTGCTGTAAAAACACTGATGCCTGTCAGTGACTCAATGCAATCTACTGGGCTCTTTATATAGGAAACTTTTTACCGATAGGCTTAACGAACTGTACTGTAATGCAATGTTTACTTTGTGAAGTACCTTGAGATGGCGTGATTTGGTGCTATATAAATTAACTGAATTGAACTGAATCCAATTGAGCATCTTTGGGATGTGGTGAAATGGGAGATTTTCCTTATGAATGTGCAGGTGACATATCTGCAGCAACTGTGTGATGCTAGTACCTTGTTGAATTGTTGCCAAAAAGTATTATTATGTCATCTTGCCCTCACTTTGTGAACAAGACACAGAGATGCTTTTTGGACTCAAGACCATGGTCTAAAATTTAGAGGAGCTGATTCCCATCCCAGCTGCTTCACACTTGGCTGCAAACTGCTCCACCAAAAGCAAAACCAATTATGTCAATGTGTATTTTTGATAGGTCTAATAATGAATAACAGCAATGCTAATGGCTAGCAACAATGGAGAATGACCACAATAAACATGTAACAGACTCTGGGTGTACATTTAAGACCCTTTCTCTACACATTGTGACCAGACCTTACATTTCTATAATTAATTTAAATCAGTAAGTATTTTTGGCATTACTAATATGGGTGTCCAGCCTGTTCACACTACATACAGACTCATAAAACTAGTTCTAAATTTTGTAATTTTAATGTCACCAAATTCTCTGAAACTTTGTGAATAACCATCACTGCTTGTTTCTATAATATTACAATGATATGCCGCCCATTGAAGCATGCAAGGACTCCAGTTCTTTTCACAGATGGAGTTCTTTATTTTGCACTCTTATTGACTAGCAAAGCTAGAAGCATGCTGCATCATAAACCACCGTAGAACTACAAACAGACAGAACAAACAATGAGTTTACGCACATATAACCCATAAAAACCACAAATAAAGTTACAGAGTCTACTAAACACTTTGCCCGCTTGTAGCTCTGTATGGGAGGGGAGAAAACACGTTTTGCTTGCTATTAGTCTCTCATTAATCTTCTTCTGCAGCATTTTGAACAAGCTGAAGACTTTTAACTACATTCCGTGGACTTCCTGATAGTAATGAATTGCAATAACCCAGTCTTGAAGTAATAAATGCACAAACAACTTTTTCAGCATCACTCCTGGAAAGCATGCTTCTAATGTTAGCAATATTCCAGAGGTAGAAGAAGAAAATCCTACAAACCTGTTTAACGTGGGATTTGAATGACATAAAAATAGCTGGCCCAAGCACTGAACCCTGTGGTACTCCAAAAGTAACCCTGGAGTATGAAGATTTGTCATGTACATTAACAAAATGAAATACAGTATGTCAGACAGGTAGGGTTCAAAACCAGCCCAGCGCTGTTCCTTTGATCCCAACAACATGTTCAAGTCTTTCTAAAAGGACATTGTGATCAACTATGCCAAAGGCAGCACTGAGATCTAACAAGACTAGAAGAGACACAAGATTCTTCTCTGAGGCCATGAGAATATCATTTGTAACTTTCACTAATGTGGTTTCAGTGCTGTGATACTCTCTAAAACCAGACTGAAATTCCTCAAACAGATCATTAGTGTTTAGATATTCACATACTTGGATGGCCACTATTTTCTTCAGGACTTTGGATAAAAATGGAAGGTTAGATATTGGTCTATAATTCATTGGGTCATCTGGATTCAGAGAAGGTTTCTTAAGTAGAGGTGTGATTACAGCAACCTTAAAATCCTGTGGTATGTGCCCATTTACTAAGGATAGATTGATTATATCTAAAATGTGGGCAGTAATCAAATGAAATGCATCTTTAAATTATTTAGTTTACGAGTTGAAGATTTAGATGAAGTTAATATTTTTGATAGCTATGAAAGCTCAACTGAATCATAACAAAAACACTGACTCATTTAAACAAACATAGTCCTCTTGCTGCAGTCAGGCTTTTGTAAGGGAACAGAAAAATCTGATTGTCACAAATCAATCAATCAATCAATCAATCAATCAATCAATCAATCAGTCTTTGAAAAAAATAGATCTGATGTTCAATAGGTCAGATTTAATTTTTCTAGTTTTCTCTTCAGTCAAATTTGTTCTAATTTCTAAGAGATTTCTATGATTTGCTCTATTAAGCCTGATTTTTAATCCATTTGATTTTGGCCCTGGAAAGGAAACTGTCTCAATGGGGTAGTGGGTGCGTAACAATACAGAAGCTGCCAATAGGTGTCAATGTCAATGTCAATATATAGCACATTTCCAACAATCAGAGACTGCACAAAGTGCTGTACAAGCAGTAAAAAATAAAATGATAAAACACTAAGAATAATCCAGTAGACCCTAGATAAAATAAATTAACGATGAAATCAGTTAAAAGCAAGGGTAAAAAGGTAGGTTTTTAAGAGACTTAAAAGCAGAAAGGCCGTTAGCAGACCTAATCTGTAGGGGAAGGCTGTTCCAGAGCTTGAGAGCGGCCACAGAAAAAGCTCTGTCGCCTCTACACTTCAGCCTAGACTGGGGAACAGAAAAAAGATATAGAGAGGATGAATGGAGGTTTCTTTTGGGGACATGAGTGTTTATGAGTTCCAACAGATAAGGAGGGGCCAAATTGTGTAGTGTCTTAAAACAGAGCAGTAGCATTTTAAATTGAATCCTGTAATTGATCAGGAGCCAGTGAAGAGCTTGTAAGACTGGTGTTATGTGATCCCTGCGCCTCCTACCTGTCAGCAAGCGTGCCGCTGCATTCTGAGCCACGTGCAAGCGGTGAACTGACTGCTCCAGTCCATAATATAGAGTTGCAGTAGTCAAGTCTCTACACGATTAGCAGGTGCATATCCTTTTCAAAGTCTTTGATTGGTAAATAGGGCTTGACTTTACTCAGAACACACAAATGAAAGAACACACTCTGGACCACAGAACTTATCTGTTTGTCAAGTATAAAATGGCCATCGATGAAAAAACCCAGATTTCTTGCCTGAGATACGCAAAGGGATTCTAAAGGGCCAAATACACTGTTTACCCATTGCAACAGCCCAGGGTCCGCAAAGATGACAATTTCAGTCTTTTTGTCTTTGTTGATTTGGAGTTGACGGTGTGTTGACGGTAACTGTGAATTGGCTGATTGGCTGCACCTGGTGGTAAGGCGTTTCCTGTTTTCAGTGTTGCACTACGTGTAGCTGTTTGGTGTTTGGGGCTTACTAAAATTGATTTAATTTGTCTGTACTAGGATATCTCTGAGTTATTGTAGCACATAAGCACGCTAAAACACACATTTTCTGTTGTTCCACCTAGCTTTTAGGGAACCATTTGAGTTTGCACGCAGTTTATTTGGTGTTGAACATTTTGCTCGTCCAGTTAGCTTAGCCTCGGTACGGCTATGGCTACTTCTGTCTCTGCTTCTCCGTCCCCTATCTCTTGCTCTCTGTGTCAGATGTTTAGTTACTCCTCTGCCTCCTTTAGCGATAATGGTACGTGTAATAAATGTAGCATTTTTGTAGCTTTGGAGGTGAGGGTGTCGGAATTGGACTCTCGGCTCTGCGCTGTTGAAAAACCTGTAAACAGCCGTAGCTACTTAGCTAGTGCGGAGCTAACTAGCTCAGAACCACCCCGTAGTGATACTCCAGCAGAACCCGAGCAGCCGGGACCTCAGGCCGGCTGGGTGACGGTACGCAGGAAGCATAGAACCCAGCCTGTGGGCCACCACCAACCCGTCCACGTTTCTAATAGATTTTCCCCGCTCAGTGACGCACCCACTGACAAGCCGACTCTGATCATTGGCAGCTCCATAGTCAGAAACGTGGCATTAGAGGCTCCAGCAACCATAGTTAAATGTTTACCTGGGGCCAGAGCGGGCGGCATTAAATCTTATCTGAAACTGCTGGCTAAGGATAAGTGTAAATACAGTAAGATTGTTATTCACGCTGGCTGTAACGACACCCGGTTACGCCAATCAGAGGTCACTAAAAGTAATGTTGCTTCGGGTGTAAGTTTGCCAAAACAATGTCGGACTCCATAATTTTCTCTGGCCCCCTGCCTGATCGGACCAGTGATGACATGTTTAGCCGCATGCTGTCCTTCAACCGCTGGTTGTCTAGGTGGTGTCCTGAAAACAACGTGGGCTACATTGATAATTGGAAAACTTTTGGGGGAAAACTTGGTCTGATGCGGAGAGACAGCATCCATCCCTCTTTGGATGGAGCACCTCTTCTTTCTAGGAACATGGCCAGTTTAATTAGTCCTCCATGACAACCCAGGGTCCAGACCAGGAAGCAGAGTCGTAGTTTAACACACCCCTCTGCAGCTTCTGTACTGTTACCCACCCACTACCCCATAGAGACAGTGTCCTGCCCACAGCCAAAATCACACAGATTAAATATCAGACGAAATAAAGAAAATCATGGAAATCTCATAAATATTAGAACAAATTCAACTGAGCAGAAAATTAGAAAAATTAAATGAGGGTTGTTGAACATTAGATCCATTTTTTCTAAGACTTTGTTAGTTAATGACTTGATTTGTAATAATCAGATCTCTTTGCTCTCTCTCACAGAATCCTGGCTGCAGCAAGAGGACTATGCTAGCTTAAACAAGTCGACTCCTTCAAATTATTTAAATCATCATATTGCTCGAAGTACAGGGCGAGGAGGAGGAGTAGCAACCATTTTTCATTCAGACTTATTAATCAGTCCCTTACCAATTAATAGCTATAGTTCGTTCGAACATCTTATTCTTAGTTTTCCTAATCCAGATTGCAAAACTGTAAAACCACTCTTGTTTGTAGTTTTATATCGTCCACCAGGCCCTTACTCTGAGATTTTGGATCAGATCTCTGATTTTTTTATCTGATTTGGTGCTAAATACTGATAAGGTCATTGTAGTGGGGGATTTTAATATTCATGTGGACATTGAAAATTATAGCCTCAATGTAGCCTTTAGTAATATCTTAGACTCAATTGGTTTTACTCAAAGAATGCATAGCTCCACCCACTCCTGCCATCATACATTAGACCTTGTGCTGACTTATGGTATAGAGTGTGAGGAAATAACGATCTTTCCACATAATCCAGTCCTCTCGGACCATTTTCTGATAACCTTTGAGTTTTTTATAACTGAGTTCTCGAGACATGAAAGTAAATTTCACTATAGTCGGTCTCTATCTGACAATGCAGTTGCATCTTTTAAATCAACTGTTCCATCTTTACTGTCCTCAGCATCTCAGAGGAACGTAACAGAGGGCAATATTTTCAGCTCTAGCCCCTCACAAATTGATGCCTTAGTTCATCATGTTAATTCCTCTTTACGTGTGGCATTAGATGATGTTGCCCCTTTTAAAAAGAAGGTAATTAGGGACAGGAAGTTGTCTGCCTGGTTTAATTCTCATTTACGAGCCTCAAATCAAAACTCTAGGGACTTGGAGAGAACATGGCGCTCTACGCACCATGAGGAAGCCTACCTATCCTGGAAAAATAGTCTTGTGCTTTATAAAAATAAGCTTCGACAAATTAGAACTGCTTATTTCTCAGCATTAATTGAGGAGAATAAGCATAATCCTAAATTTCTTTTCAGTACAGTTGCTAAACTTACTCAGAATCATAGCTCTGAGCCATCTATTCCCTTAGCCCTCAGCAGCAGTGACTTCATGGGATTTTTTACAAGTAAAATTAATTCTATTAGAAACAAAATCTTTAGCATCCTCCCTAATGTGATTTCTTCTTCCTCAGTAAGTGAGGCAGCATCAGAGGTGACTGTAGAACCTAATCTGTGCTTGAACCGTTTTGATCCAGTTGAGCTTTCAGATTTATCAAAAATATTAGCTTCATCTAAACCTTCAACTTGCATTTTGGATCCGATCCCAACCAAATTATTTAAAGAAGCATTTCCTTTGATTACTGCCCCCATTCTAGATATAATCAATCTATCCTTAGTAAATGGATATGTACCACAGGATTTTAAGGTTGCTGTAATCAAACCTTCACTTAAGAAGCCTTCTCTGGATCCAGATGACCCAATGAATGTTATCCAAAGTCCTGGAGAAAATAGTGGCCATCCAAGTATGTGAGCATTTAAACACTTATGCTCTGTTTGAGGAATTTCAGTCTGGTTTTAGAGAGTATCACAGCACTCAAACTGCATTAGTGAGAGTTACAAATGATATTCTCATGGCCTCAGATAAGAATCTTGTGTCTGTTCTAGTCTTGTTAGAGCTCAGTGCTGCTTTTGACACAGTTGATCACAATGTTCTTTTAGAAAGACGAACATGTAGGGATCAAAGGAACAGTGCTAGGCTGATTAAAATCCTACCTGTCTGACAGATTTCATTTTGTAAATGTACATGACAAATTGTCTTCATACTCCAGGGTTACTTGTGGAGTACCACAGGGTTCAGTGCTTGGACCAATTCTTTTTACTATATATATACTCCCACTTGGTAAAATCATTAGACAGCATGGGATGAACTTCCACTGTTATGCTGATGATACTCAGTTATATTTATCCATTAACCCTGATGAACCTAATCGGTTGGGTAGATTAAAGGCTTGTCTTGAGGACATAAAAACTGGATGACTCTAAACGTTTTGCTTTTAAATCAAGACAAGACGGAAGTTCTCATCTTTGGACCAGAAATCCAGAAAAGGAAATTGCTTAGTCAATCACCTGACCTGAATGGCATTACATTAATCTCCGAGAACAAAGTAAGGAACCTTGGTGTTATCTTTGACCAGGACATGTCATTCAAATCCCAGGTTAAACAGGTTTGTAGGATTTCCTTTTTCCACCTTCGGAATATTGCTAAGATTAGAAGCATCCTTTCCAGGACTGATGCTGAAAAACTAGTTCATGCATTTATTACATCAAGACTGGATTACTGTAATTCATTACTCTCAGGAAGTCCACGGAATGTAGTCAAAAGTCTTCAGCTTGTCCAAAATGCTGCAGCCAGAGTTCTGATGAGAATTAAAAAGAGAGATCATATCTCTCTTGTCTTAGCTTCCCTACATTGGCTACCTGTTAAATTCAGAATATATTTTAAGATCCTTCTTCTCACTTGTAAAGCTCTTAATAATCAAGCTCCATCATACATCAGTGATCTGATTGTTCCATACGTTCCTAACCGAGCACTTCGCTCTCAGACAGCAGGTTAACTGGTGGTTCCCAGAATATCTAAAATTAGGATGGGAGGCAGATCTTTTAGTTATCAGGCTCCTCTCCTGTGGAACCAGCTCCCAGCTTTAGTCTGTGAGGCAGACACCTTGTCTACTTTTAAGACTAGGCTTAAAACATTTTTATTTGATAGGGCCTATGCTTAAAATCTGATGTTAGCCTAAATCTGGACAAGTGGGGGAGTAGAGGGAGGTGGAGTGTACAGTCGGTAAAGACGGCTCTCCCTTGCCCTGCCTCCAACATGCCTCCATCTAAATAGGATAGATTATCCAGAGTTATCTCTGTAGTTATGCTGCTATAGAACATCTTAGGTGTGTTCTTGCTGTGTCTTTCTAATTCCATGCTTTCGTTCTTTTTAAACACAGAAACAGTTTTGTTTACTTGTTTTGTAGCTACAGTTTCGCCGACGGCTGCCGGCTTCGCCACCATCAGCGTCAGCCTGAAGAAGCCGGCAGCCGTCGGCGAAACTGTAGCTACAAAACAGGTAAACAAAACTGTTTCTGTGTTTAAAAAGAACGAAAGCATGGAATGCTTCTATAGGCTTAGACTGCTGGAGGATACACTGACCACTTTTCACACTCTACTACTTTCTTCTACAATCTGCTCTTTAACTGTATTATTTCCTGCTATTTCAGCTGTTAACTTTATTTTCTCTCTATGTGTTTTTCTCCCCAGAAGAAGCTACAATGATGTTCTGCTGAGCTGTGGTGGCCTCATGGAGTGGGCCATCGTCTAGCACACTGCTGCTAACCACTTAAACATTCTCCCTCTCCTCATAATAACGTTTTGCTTTCCTTGACGTTGGATGTGCTACTACTAGTTTATCCATTTAATTATAGATCCACTAGGATAAATACAATAAAGTTTATCTCTCACCAACTAGAATATTTACTAATAAATCACAATAATAATAAAATTGACCATCCAAAGAGGGACTGATTTTTATGTTTTATTTTATTTAACCTTTATTTAACAAGATGAGCCAATTGAGAACTCATTCTCATTTACGACGATCTGGTAAAAATCATAGAAGATAAAAATGAGATAAAACAGTTACACATAAAGACTAAGGACTGTTCTCATTTACAATTGGTACAATCAATAAAAACAGACTTAAAAACAATCTTTAAGTTCTCATAAGCAAGCACGTTGATCAGAAACTATTGATTGCAATGAATTATTGAAGGAAATGGAATGTAGGTAGTGAGCTTTGGTGATTTTTTTTCTGCTCATTCCAGTCGTTGGAAGCAGTGGATGTCATCTCTTTGCATCAGACCTGATTTTCCCCAAAAGATTTTCCAATTATCAATGTAGCCCATGTTGATTCAGGACTAGGGATGTCCCGGTCCCGCATTGTCATTACTTTTCACGTGCCCCGCAAATTGAAACTCATGTCCCGTATAATTGGCAGGTTCTTGTTTCGAGTTTCAATCTTATAAAATAAACTGTGGAGAAATCTGTCTGTTGCTGTCAATCAAACGGAGGCGGGACTTTAACGATCTGGAGCGTGTGTGGAGCACGCCCGCAACAACAAAACAAGCGTGACTGAGCACAGAGGAGAAAATGCTGTAAACTAGTAATTAAACATGTTCAGAGATACTCGACAGTCTTTGTTGTTTCTGAGTCATTTTTTCATGTCTCGGCGCAGAGTCTGATATGAAGAGGTCAAAAGCAGGTTTTCCAGTAATTAGACATGTCCATGATAAACACAATGGCGGTTCCAACACAGACAAGGTGCTGCGGATTCAGATACCTATGTACGTGCTGAGCCCCTTAAAGTACAGTAAAGGAATAATGGGAGAATAAATGGAAGCTTTGATCACTTATTCTCAGAAATTTGAGGCAAAAAGCAACTCTAAAGAAACTATTATTAGATTAGATCTGAATTTTTTAGAGATTAGAATCTGATGTTTATTTCTCTCACTTAAAATCTAGAAGAGATTTATGTTCAAAAAAATGTTTTGTTTCTGAATTATGAAAAAAAAGCAAACAGTATGGATATTTTTTCAATGAGATGCTGATTTCAGTGGAAAATTAATTAAAAACAAACATAAATATATCTAAAAAATATTACTGGTACTTTTACTCTCATTCTTTTACTGTCATTCTGTTGTGGAAAACATTCAAGGGAATCTCTGAAAAGCTGCTTAAACCTGCATGTTTTTATTATTGTGGGCCTATCTATATTAATGATCAGAGACACTACAGAAGATCCAAAGAGCCTGAGTTATGTTGTGGTAACTTGAGAAGAACTGTGAAATAGTAAAGCTTTTGCTGTATGCTTGTTCATGTTGAATTCGAATAAAATATATACAAGAAATATATGATGATAAGAAGAATAATCATTTATATGTAAGAGTGATGTTAGGTCTAAAAGGCATAATGTACGTTTTGTTTGTTTGTTTTTTCTCATTGGAACTTCACATTGTCCCACACTGAGTAGTCTCTGTCCCACATTTGGCAAGTTGGGATCTGGTCACCCTTTTCAGGACCTGTAACTAAAATTGATAATTTTCATGTTTTTATCTGTATTGTTCATGGTGTAAGAATGTTTTTGGGGTATCTTTCATCTCCTACAAAAATGTGTTTTCTTTTTCTTTAGTGGGAATTGGCAATCGTGTTAAAAGTTGAATAGACATAATGCTTTGACAATGTGCTAACAGGCAGTTCAGAGGAAATCTCATTAATCTCAATGAGACTTGACCCACTTTAGGCAGTGAAGAGGAACAGGTGGAAATAAAACTGATGCAGGTGTGATTACTTAGTCATCCACTTCACGTTAAAGGGCGCACCGGCAAATTCAAGTGTAGAAACAAGGTGAGAATTTTAGCAAACTGCTAATGTAATTATATCAGAACATTCACAAATAAGAATTCTAAGTATTTTTTCATTTAATTATGACAGGAGTACAAAAATAAATTTCTTTTGATGCTCAGGTTTAGTTATACATGATAATTAAGTTAATTAAATATGGTTTGTTTGAAATAATCTGTTACAGAACTTTAAGTTAAATTTTGTTATTTAATTCATCAAAATAACAAATAAATACAAAATGCTGAAAAAAGGCTGTTTTTGTTTCATGATGTGTTCTACTAGAAAGGCAGCTTGAGTCGTTCAGTCATATCCAATCCTTTGAAAGGCAGAGCACATTTCAGTTCTTTTTTGTATTAAAGTGTGCATTGATTTAAGGAAAGAAGAAGTCCCTAGTCAAATGCAAAATAACTTTATAAAAGTCAAAAACTGAAGGAACAAAAACTCAATGGCTTCCACATTCAAAACTATTCCTTTTTTTGGTTACCCATTTAGCGCAACTGTTGTTTATTTCACTATTTCAGCTAACACAGTTTGAAAAGCCTCTTTGCTATTTAACTGGCCAGATCAATATCACAAATCTTTAAATGAAAAGATACTATAGACATGTGGAAAGTGATTGTTTTCATCCAGGTAATAGCGTGCACACGCACAACTCTTGGGGGCAAACAGAGCTTCTACAGCTGCTATCCGGAGCCGTGCCTTCGCTATTGGAGCTAACAAAATAAAACCTAGGAATTTAGATATTACAACTCTGGATCATCGAACACATCTTTGTGCGGGTCATCCAAAAAAGATACATTTCAAAGTTAACAGTGTTTAGTGCAATGCTACCAATTCTATTAGAAATAGCTAATGAGCTGTGGGATGACAGACCTAAGGACTGGCTTCAGTTCAGAATGGAAATAGCTATATTTATTTAACACATCTAGACTTTACACAGTTGAAGCAACAAAGTTGTAACCGGAGCTCGTCTGCATTTATACAAAACAGTGTTTTTCTACATTTGACGTACTTCACCTGGTAAGTCCACCCTAAACCTTCCCCAGTGCCTCTTACTAATCTGGAGCACAAGAACTAGATAAGCAGGTCATCACACTAAATAAAAGCATTCTAACTTCTCATTTACGAATGTGGAATGGATGTAGAATGGGATCCGTAGAACTTCATGGCAGACTGCCATCTACAGCGACTGTGGATCATCTTCAGGACATCCCTGGAAAGTTGTACACAAGTTTACTCATTAATAATAACCCAAGATGCAGTACGGAATAATGCAACATGAACTGGATGCACCTCACTGGCACGTCTCACTTTCTGTCTGGCTCATGTAATTTCTTCCACTTCGTGAGAATCCACATGTGGCACCTGGGAAAAAAACCTGAAACCATGCGGAAATATTCTGCAGCTCCTTATCCTCTGCGTAAGCCGCATGCAGTCCTATCCTTATCTGTTATGCGCTCAGTGTAAGTGAGGATTTATTGATGTGCAACAGAAATAAATCACAATTGTTAATTATTTAATATTTTGCAAGACATTCAAAGCTTTGTTCGGCTTCCAGTGGACAGATGACTTCTCACCTCACATTTCACTATAAACTTGATCTTTTTTGTGGCAGAAGTTATTGGATGGTACTGATTGTAGAATTGGTCTAATTACATATTCTGTAGATTTCCTTCACAATTACAGATTTTGATGTGAGAGTATTTAAGGTACCTGCTGGTGCCTGAGTGAGTAGCAGATTAGTAAATGGTAGAAAGAAAATAGCCAAGCGGGAACAGGGTAATAAAGACATAAAAAAGCCTCATGACAAAAAAAGGTGAGAGTTTGACATTGTGTCTTTGGACTTGTTGGCAGAAATGTGGGTGTGTGTAAATTGGTAAAATTGACTGCAGAGACAAGTTCAGGTATGGTGCTTTTTATCTGTGAAAACAATGTCTGCTTTCATGACACAGAAATTGACAGAAAAGGACAAAACAGCTCTTTTAGGCATGAGAACAGAGGCTTTGTAGTGAATTTTTTCCTCCATAGATTTAGCCCCGTATAGAACAAGCTGCACATGGACTATTGATCATAAAAATGTAGATATACGTTTTACACAGACAAATGTTTTTACTCTCAGGCTGTTGGAGAGAGTTGGAGCACAATCTGTGCTTCTGCATGCATGATTCTCTCTCTCTCTTTGTATTTGTCACTACTTGAAGGTGGCTTTAAAATTTGCGAAGCTCCCCCCCCCCCCCCCCCCCCCCCCCCAGGTTCTAATTAAAAGCACATTTACAAAGACATGAAAGAACTTATTCACAGCAACTTTCACAAGCACACAAAAGCATATCAAAACTACATTAATAACACACGTGTGTCTGCCCACACACACCTGTCATGTCTGATAAACTTTGATGTTGTCACATGTTTTGTTTTATGCTTTTGTTTTCTCCTTCATCTGTGATGGATGCATCTGCCAGTCACCTCAATGACAAAGAATCATTGCAGCCAACCTGCAACCTGTTTAAAAGCACAATGTCTGATATGATGGTTTCTAGCAGACGGTCTAAAAACACACTTAGTCACAAATAATGAAAAACAACTTAGTGGCCCGCATCATTTAGACAGAAAATTGAGCTCTGCGTGGAGGAATACTGAAAACCAGAAAACATTATGAACATTGTATTAAATAAAAAGTATTATTTTTGACACTGATTGGTGTACTATGCCATTCAGTGCATACCACATATGTCAGACGTTCATGAAGAAAACAGCCTTTGATTGATTTATATGTAAATGCTGTAATGCTGCATATGTATGTGTAGCGCACTGCCTGAAGATATTTGATAAATGTTGCAATACTTATAATCTTTTAATTGTCCTGTTCTCTCCAGTTGTTTGATGTATTACTTCATTGGTTTGATTGTGGCTTGCTTTTTTTGGTACCTTCATACTAAAATTGGAAATTCAACATTTACAATGTTTCCAAACAGAACCATATTGATTTTACAATATTGATAGTGGCTCAAATCATGACTCATGCTGTCATGTCTGGCACATCCCAAAGATGGTACATGGAGTTTTTATTTACTTTTTATTTTTCCCGTGTCCTGTCTGGCGGTGAAGCAAACAGAATTGATGTCTGAATGCTGGTGACAAGCCTTACAGATTTACTCTCAGGTGGAGCATCAAAGCTTCCGCTTTCATGTCACTGATACTTTAAACTTTATTGTTACTGTTTTTTTGAATGCTTTCTATTTCTGACGTAGAGACAGAGGTGAAAAAGAAAGGAAGAGACAAAAGGAAGCGGGGGGGGGGGACTCTTGTTCATCTTGTTCAGTCAACGATGACCAAGAGTCTGCTTCTAGACCAAGCCCCCACAATGCGGGTGAAAAATTGAGGCCAACGCAGAAGTGACAAAAATTGCTGTTCCACCCTCATCCGCTGGGGGCTGCTGTCAGAAGCGAGCAAATCCACATTGACTCCCATGTAAAAAATACAAATTTCACAGCAGAAATAAACATGTTTACAGCCTGGTTCGAACACGTGTTTTTGGTTTAAATGATCTAGTTTACACTCATGACAACTCTGAGAGGGGTGCATTTTTTTCTCACTCTTCTGTTTAAGTGTATTAAAAGCCTAAAATTCTGTATAATTAATGAGCATCAGACCCACGTGACCACAGAGCTAGCTCCGTGGAAAGGCCTCAGTAGAGCCTTGGTCTGGCTTGGAAACAGTTCCGGGATTTTGGGTCTCTGTGTTTGTGTATTCTGTTTTGGATATTTTTTGTGCAATTGTTGGACAAAATGACTTGCTGTGGCATTAATTGCACTAATAGAGTGTCCAAGGAGTCTCCACTTCATTTTTTTCGGTAAGTAAAATTATATTTATGTATTTTAGGTCACTGCCAAGCTGAGCTTAGATTTTAACATGTACTGTTTAACCATGAAATTTAAATGTAATAGGGTAAAACCCAGTGCATTTAACATAATGCTGCACCTTAGAAAATGGGTTGAAATATAACATGTTGGTGGAGCTGGGTTCCGACTATCGGCTTGTGGAGCTCTCGGGAGACCTCTGTTTTCCACCCGGTTCTCCCCTCCCCGCAGCTTGGTGCATCTCTGTCTGATCGCGGCTTCTGTCTGCTGCGTGGGCTGCTGGCTTGTGGAGCTCTGTGTCATGACTCCTATCCTTCACCCTCATTTCACCTTCATTCAGCTCACCTGGTCCCTTCACCAAGCTCTTAACAAGCTCTGTTTCCCTGACAACCACAATCAACTCCATTCTTCTCACCTGTTCCTGTCATCAGCTTCATCCACTTCACCTGCTCCTGACTCCTCAGCTCATCTCACACACCTGCTTCCCCTGCTATAAAAGAACCATCCTGCTATCCAGTCTCTGCCAGATTATTACAGCTCTGCCAGTGAAGTATTCTCCAGCAATTCACCCTGCCTGATCTCTGCCTCCGGACCTCGTTCTTTGCCTGACCCCTGCCTTGTATTCTGCCTGCTTTTTTGACCTTAGCCTGCCTACCGACTCTGTCTCCAGCCTCATCCTCCTGGTAACTCTGCTACAAATAAAGACTTTTTTTTTAAATCTATTTTTACTGTGTTTGGCATCTTCATGGGTCTTCTGAGTTCTGTTCGTGACAGAATAATCTGGCCAAAAGTCTGACCCGACGCCGACACTGCACTTGGGAGTAATTTTTATTTATTTTTTCCCTTTCATCATACCTGTCATGGAGGATCTCACGCTCCTGGAGTTTATGGAGCTAGAAAGGGAACAAGAGTCACCGTTTTGGGGAACATGTTTAGCCATCAGGCCACTGCCGCACAGAGGTTCCTCCCCTCCTTCCAGGCCTGCTGCAACCATCTTGTGCAGCGGGTTCATGACCACACAACAGTGCCGGACCCCTCCTATCATCACGCCGCTCCAGCCTCAAACCCCTCCTGTCAGGTCACGACGGCGGCGGTCCCGGAGGTTTTCTAGAGCTGATAAGAGGGTTGATCCTTCTCCCGTGCTGGTATCGGCAGGTTCCTCGGACAACACCTCAAGTTCTTCTTCTGGACCGGTCCCAATGGAGGAGATTGTTCAGACGATGATGCAGATGGTCGAGGAAGCTGTGTGGGAGGTCTTTGCCAAGCCAACCTGCCCGCACTTACGTCTGCGGGCAGCTAAAAGGTTGAATGTCATCTTCTCCACCCATCCAGAATTGATAGCAGTTCCAGCCCTTGGTAATTACTACCTTTATGTCCGGAGGGTATATGGGTCTGCACTTAAGGATGTCACCGCAGAGGGTCTGACCTGCTGTGAGAGGTGGTCACCTTCCCCAGAACCCTCCAACGCATCGCATCCTGCCTCGGCGGTGGTCCCGGGGGACACATTGCAGCCTGCCTCGGCGGTGGTCCCGGGGGACGCATTGCAGCCTGCTTCGGCGGTGGTCCCGGGGGACGCATTGCAGCCTGCTTCGGCGGTGGTCCCGGAGGACGCATCACATCCTGCTCCGGCGGTGGTCCCGGAGGACGCATCTCATCCTGCTCCGGCATCTGCCCCGGAGGACGCATCTCATCCTGCTCCGACGGTGGTCCCGGAGGACGCATCGCATCCTGCTCCGACGGTGGTCCCGGGGGACGCATCGCATCCTGCTCCGGCGGTGGTCCCGTAGGACGCATCGCATCCTACTCCGGCGTCCTGCTCCGGCGTCCAGCTCTGGCTGTGGTCCCGGAGGACGCATCGCATCCTGCTCAGGCGGTGCTCCCGGAGGATGCATCTCAGCCTGCCTCGGCGGTGGTCCTGGGGGACGCATCGCAGCCTGCCTCGGCGGTGGTCCCGGAGGACGCATCGCATCCTGCTCTGGCGGTGGTCCCGGAGGACGCATCGCATCCTGCCTTGGTGGTGGTCCCGGGGGATGCATCGCAGCCTGCCTCGGCGGTGGTCCCGGGGGGCGCATCGCAGCCTGCCTCGGCGGTGGTCCCGGGGGACGCATAGGCTCCTGTCCAGCCCGTCCAAGAGGCTACGGTCCTTCCTGTTCCCGAGTCAGATGTTCCTGTCTCAGAGTCGACATCCACGTCTCAAGTCTCGGAGTCGACGTCGACGTCTCAAGTCTCGGAGTCGACATCCACGTCTCAAGTCTCAGAGTCGACGTCCCCTCAAGTGTTCCAGGCTCAAGCGTTCCAGTCTCAAGAGTCCCCTCAAGTGCTCCAGTCTCAAGAGTCCCAGTCTCAAGAGTCCCCACAAGAGTCTATGTCCCCACCAGTCCCAGAGTCTATGTCCCCACCAGTCCCAGAGTTCCCTCTGTCCCCTCAGTCTCTATTATCCCCTCTTAGCCCAGAGTCTCCTTAGTGTCTTAACCTTAGTCCAGTGTCCCCTCTTAGTCGTCCTCCTCTAGTGTCCCCTCTTGGTCCTCATCCTCTAGTGTCCCCTCAGTGCCTTAGCCCAGAGTCCCCTCGTAGTCGTAGTCCAGAGTTCCCTCTGTCCCCTCAGTCTCCAGAGTCCCCTCGTAGTCCAGTGTCCCCTCTTAGTTGTAGTCCAGTGTCCTCTCTGTCCCCTCAGTCTCCAGGGTCCCCTCTTAGTTGTAGTCCAGTGTCCCCTCTTAGTTGTAGTCCAGCGTCCCTTGTGTCCCCTCTTAGTCCAGTGTCCCCTCTTAGTCTTAGTCTTAGTCCAGAGTCCCTTCTTAGTCCTCGTCTTCCAGTGTCCTCTATCCTCAGACTCCAGCAGTCCCGGCTCCTGGTTCCCCGTCGCCACCCCCCCCCAGACTCCCGCTGTCCCGGCTCCTGGTTTCCCGTCGCCGGCCCTCCAGACTCTTCTGGCCCTCCAACACCAGAGCTTCTGAGTCAGAGATACGCCAGGCTGACCGCTGGGTAAAACCGGGTGGAACACTGAAATCTCCCGAGAGCTCCACAAGCCGGCAGCCCCACAGCAGACAAGCGCTGCTGCGATCTGAGATGCGCAGAGCTGCCGCTGGGGAGAACCGGGTGGAAAGTTTTCCATCCCTGAGTGTCACAAACAGAACTCAGAAGACCCGTGAAGACGCCAACACGGTAAAAATATATAAAAAAATATTTTATTTTAAGCAGAGTTACCAGGAGGGCGAGGCTGGAGACAGTCGGAAGGCAGGCTAAGGTCAAAAAGGCAGGCAGAATACAAGGCAGGGGTCAGGCAAAGAACGAGGTCCGGAGGCAGGGTGAATTGCTGGAGAATACTTCACTGGCAGGGCTGTAATAATCTGGCAGAGACGGGATAGCAGGATGGTTCTTTTATAGCAGGGGAAGCAGGTGTGTGAGATGAGCTGAGGAGTCAGGAGCAGGTGAAGTGGATTAAGCTGATGACAGGAACAGGTAAGAAGAATGGAGTTGATTGTGGTTGTCAGGGAAACAGGGCTTGTTAGGAGCTTGGTGAAGGGACCAGGTGAGCTGAATGAAGGTGAAATGAGGGTGAAGAATGGGAGTCATGACAGAACCCCACCCCCCACCCCCTCAAGGGCGGATTCAAGACGCCCACAGAAAACCAGAGCAGGGCGGGAGGAGGGGGACCAGGAGGGAGGGCCAGAGCAGGGCGGGAGCTTGCTCCAGTTTTATTGTTGTGAGTCCCTGTTTTGTTTTTTTTTTGGGGGGGGGGGGGTTATTTCTGTAGGTCTAGAACATCGACACATTTAAATATTGGACAATGGGTTTCCATAGGCTCCAATAACACATTTTTGAAGATAAATGGGAGGTGGCCTCCACAGCCATTTTGACCGTGTCACATATTCCGTCAGGCCCAGACAATTCCACAAAACGGAAGAGAGGTGGAGGTGAGGGTGGGACTGTAAGGCTGGGATCAACTGACGACACCCGGTCGAACTAGCTACAAGCTAACCTGAAGCTAACCCAAAGCTAAAGCGGAGGTGGGAGCTAAGCTAACCGAGGTAGCAACCTAGCCACAACCGGAGTTAACAAATGATTTTAATACAATTTCCCTAAACTAAATGATTGGACATGACAAAGTATGAATGAAATGATAGTTGTGTAGATAAAAAATGATGAATAAAATGATGGAATGTGATCTAGGTGTTTTAGCAAAACCTTTTTTCAGTGTCTGAAAGAGATTGTGGACTGTAATGTAGAGGTAAAATAGGGCAGGGCCAACGTAAGCAGCTGTCATACAGTCCATTTGAAATGTTTGACTTTCATTTAGCTTGTTATGTTATGTGACAGGTTAGAGCACAGTCTCATGTTAGAGTTTTGTCATGAAAACATTAAGATACCCCACATGCTGATGACATCTAAAAAAATTATTTATTTTTCTCAAAATAAAGAATACTTTTAATCACAACTGAAACCTACCATCCTAGAAAAACCTCGTCCAATCAATGTGCACAGCATGTTCTTACTGACTGGATAGAAATCCCTCCATCAACTGTGTGTGTGTTTGTATGTGTGTGTGTGTGTGTGTGTGTGTGTGTGTGTGTGTGTGTGTGTGCGTGTGTGTGTGTCTGTACGAGTGAATTGTGAACTGGCGTTGTGATTTTGCTCTACTTAGATGTAGCCATCCTTACGCTGACAAAAATGTAACTATGTAACTTTTACTTTGAGTACATTTTATTTACAATACTTTATACTTTTACTTGAGTAAAAAATTATCAAAGTATTGGTACTCGTACTTAAGTAGGACATTTTAGTATTCTTTCCACCTCTGCTCATTGCTTACAAACTTAGCAAATCAGAATTTGACACATTTAAAGGACATTACCAAAATACCTCAGAAGTCATGCCTTCACGCATATATTCAGAGAGGTTAACTCTTAGTGTGAAGTGCTAATGCTATACCAGTTATGTGAAGAGAATGTTAAACCTTAATATTAATCTTAAGGTGTATGAGTATACTGATGGATTAACTTGCTAAATGAACAAATACTGATTTGGTGTCGTTTAAGATCTGAAATGAATCATTGCAGGAAAAATATTCATTTAACACCTCATTGATTAATGCACACAATATTCAAACTCTTTGAGATTTAAACATCTTTTTCATTCAAAATATTTGATTATATCAACCTATAAAGCTGTAAAGTCATTTATGATTCAAGGAAGATGGACTTTATTTAGAGTGAACGCAAAAGTCTCGTCTTCTGCGTGAGACCTTGAGCAAAGATAGTATGGCTTCCTTGTTTGGAGGCCAAGACAGATGGGATGTTTGTGTCTGAAAATTAAAAAGTTTTTTTCTGGACACTTTGATGAAAATATTGGCCTTTGGGTACACTACAGCTTTCTGTGATGTTAAATTATGTTTTTCTTTTTGGGACTTTTGTAGTTTGTCCTAAAGTTGAAGTGGTATCTGCCAGTTGTTGTCCTTCTCTGACATGACACCAATGGTGTTGTTGCTGAATGCGCAAGCACCTAATAATCATCACAGGATCATCGGCTAGCAGTGCCTACACCACGCTCAGGACAATCCAGACTCTTCTCATGCATCGTTCCACAAATGTGGAATGACCTACCAAGTACTTGAAGAACAGGGGCTTCCTTTTCGACTTTCAAGAAACTCCTGAAGACCCTGCTCTTCAGAGAGCATCTTCTAAACTAGCACCCTCCCTGCACCCGTCCCCCTCTCTACTGTCCACTCCTTGTTCCCACCTCTCCATGATTCATCATGCGGCCTCACTGCCACTTATGCCTGACTGGAAATTGGTTTTTGTTGTTGTTAGCCTCAAGGGCAACATGCCGATTATCACTTGTAAGTCACTTTGGACAAAAGCGTCTGCTAAATGCATAAACATAAACATAATAAGTGGAGGACCCAGGGAGGTGTGGTGGTTTGATGAGACTGGTAACCGGATGGTCCAATATTTGGTTTCAGTCCAAGCTGTGTCATTGGTAGATGTAGATGCGATCAAACTCCTGTAACGATTTGTTAGTTACATCTTAAGTAATGACCCATAAAATGTGAGATTCCATAGGAAATATGAAATCAATTTGATGGATCTTTAAATATTACTTTAAGCAGAAGATCGGATCTTTTTATTGCAGGGATTAGATAACACTTCGTAGTAACTCCAAGAAAGAGAGTCAGGTTTAAAAAGTTAAAAGATTTATTTCTAAACAATTTGAACAAGACTAACTCTAAACACTATGTGTATGATGTAACTAAGGTGGAGTGAGACTGAGGATGGCGTGTGTGTGTAAAATATGTTCAGAACCAGCACATCCAGAGAGACTATTAGTTCTGAGTGGGAGTGAAAGGGTGTTTCGCTCTAAGCTTTGGTTTGGAGATTATAACACACATTGAGACGCCATCTGTCGGTCTACGTACCCCAACGGAAGTCCCTGTTTAGATCCGGAATGTCAGGGGTCCAGCTTGGACCCTCTTGGAACCGACGCCTGTAGATATGCAGCAGTTGCCGACCCGTCCAGTCTTGAGTTACTCCCAGGTCACGACAATTTATTGGCATCAGTGAGACCCTGAAGGGGTTGTGATGGTTCAGCTGTTATTCTGAAGGAACCGTTGCCAGGTGGAACATGCAACACATTTAATCCAGCTTGTGGCTAGGTTATTTCGGCTTTAAGAGGAAAGTTACGGATTGGCCACTCTGATAACTTCTCTAGAACACTTTGAACTGAAGTTGAGATGACATGAGGCATAGTTTTATAATTGGGATGTTTTGATTTACTGTCGAATCAGAATTTGCCAACAAAAGGGGATGGTATGAACACCAACAAAACCACGCCTCGCATCAGATCTGGAAGGTTATGATTGGATCAGAAAAAGGAAATGTGTCATGTGACTTAGCCTTTGTGTGATCAGTCTAGTGTAAATATTTAAAGTTATATTACTTATTAATCCTATTTTAGTGTATAATATCAAGTAAGTAATATTCTCATTTCACAGATTGATTGAACATTAGGCTTCCCATGATTATTTGGACTAACGGACGTTATTTAATTATTATTTAATAGAGTTCTTGGTCTTCTTGCTTCTTTCTCGTGCTGTCCAAGGAAGCAACAGTTTAGATAAGAGCACAGAGCATGAGTGGCCTTGGCCCATATCTTGTGGATTAGGCTTGTGTCCGAACTTATGGTTTTGCTTGGGCAGAGCAAATAGAGCAGGGCCTTTAGGTCAGAAATGGACAATTCATCACGCTACACCCCTTTATTTATTTATTGTTCTAAATCTCCACAATATATTTACAGCTACACTATGTTGGAATGTTGAGAGGCAGAAAAAAATGTTTTATGCTAGCTTGTTCTGCAGATTTGCTATTGTAGCTTTAAAGTCCGGACTCTGGGGGACAGTCCTTCCCTGAAATATTAACACTTTCTAAAATTCACTTTGTACAAATTTGAAAAGGTCTTTTGTTTAAGTCATCTTTTTTCACGTACGTTTCTTCCACTCGCTGCATATTGACTTCATTATCAAACCTGGGAGAATGTCCTGTCAGATCATCCCAGTTAGTCTCACATATGAAGTTTAGGGGCTCATTTTTACAAAATAGTTTTTTTTTCTTCCAAATTAACTTCCATTACCACCTGAAGTCAAAAAGAGAAATATTTCAACCCCAACTCACATCCGCTATTCACAAATTCTGGTCTCAATTTTTTTTATTATTTTTTATTTCCAGAGGAATAGAGATTCCAGTGGTGTTTAATTTGACATGCCTGTGGCTAAATTGATATCAGCATGTTTAAAGCAAGCTGGATGACTTTGTGATAATGGTGAGGTAATGGGATGAAGCAAAGGACAATTAGACCTTTTCACAGGCGAACTACAGATTGATTAGTTACTTGAGTACTTACATAAGTAAAAGTTTTCTGTGGAAGCAAATGCTTGAAAAGATATTGCTAAAAACTAAAAAGAAAAGAGAAGAAAAGAAGACATTTACATTTACAAGATATTTTTAGAACCTTCTCTAAGATATTTAACCCTGATTTATTTGATCTGTACTTCATTTTAAACGGTTGACAGTACTTTTCACTGAAACCCCAAAATGTCCAAAAATCTTTGATGAAACAGGTTGAAAAATAAAAGCTTAACGTTTTAAAGACTAAACGTTTTTCTGACAAAACCACTCAACCCAAATAAAATCAATGGTATAATGAATGGGTTGGAAGGTGGATCAAAGACCTTGATGTCACAGAAAACCAGACACAATGGAATTATCGCTTCAGCCAATGAAATTATGGACAAATAGCCCACACAGTTCTAGCTATCTATATGCTAATAGCTTTTAGCTTTAGCTTGTCTATGGACTTGCAAATGTGGAGGACACACAGAATAACTTCAGGGCCAATTGAACCAATATTATGGGTGCAAATATGATCACAGTTAGGATTTACTTATTTTAGCAGATAATGATGCCTAACAATTAAATTCAAGTCCCACAAATACCTTGCCTTTGGTTCTAAGAAATGTTAGTCATACTATGTAACCTTTACAGGGTAAATGAAGTGTAACTCAGACTCCACCACCACCAGTGGCCAGAATACCATATTTGCAACTTCAGAGTGCCGGTCCAGTCTGTTGGACTTATAATCAATTGGAGCTGACATACCTGGTGCTGCAGTCTGCTTCCAGTATGTTTCCTCAACACATTCTCACACCCTAAGCGTTGGAAACAAACGCTTGGTCAGCCACCCTCCACATCAGACCCGTGATGCCAAAAGTGCCCTTTTTCGTTACTTATGTGCAAAAAGGGGTTTTTCCCTTATTTGACTGCAGATCCCAATGCAGCGTAAAACTGACGCAATGGGATGTCCGCAGCCAGGGCACCAAACAAGCTCATTGTACCTCACCTTAACCTTATCCTCTTATTTAACCTTCCCCTCACCACTATCCTAACCTTAACCATCTTGCTAGCGAACACGTTAGTGATGTGTCGGTCGCTCTAAAAGCCGGCTCTATGAAGTGAACGGCGGGAGCTGCCTCGTCATTGGTCGAGTTTGGACCGAGCCAACGTGAGGGGGAGGTTTCAACTACCACGGTGGAGGTTAAAAGTAGAGGGTATTTGTAACCTCCCCCTCGCCAGATGGTATGTTCTAACGTTCCCCTTGGGCAGCAAATACGAAAATTGACAGTCAGACTCTGACTGTCAGAGTCTGAATGCATGGGAAACAAACGCTTGATCACAGTGAGAGTAACGTTTTAGGTAGCAAGAGGGTTAAGGTTAGGATGAGGGAGAGGGGAAGGTTATAAATAGTGAAACGTTAAGGTTTAGGTGCGGTTAAACGAGCTGGTTCGGTGCCGCATCGGTTAAATGAGGGTTAGGGTGAGGGTGAGGGGAAGGTTATACATAGTGAAACGTTAAGGTTTAGGTGTTGTTAAATGAGCTGGTTCTGTGCCGCATTTAAGGTTTAGGTGCGGTTAAATGAGCTGGTTCGGTGCCACATCGGTTAATTGAGGGTTAAGGTTAGGATGAGGGTGAGGGGAATAGTGAAACGTTAAGGTTTAGGTGCGGTTAAACGAGCTGGTTCGGTGCCGCTTCAGCGGATATCTAATCACGTCAGTTTTACTCTGCATTGGGATCTGCAGTTACAAAAGGGAAAAACCCCTTTTCGCACATAAGTAACGAAAAAGGACACTTTTGGCATCTGGGGTCTGACGTGGAGGGTGGCTGACCAAGCGTTTGTTTCTGACCATCGACATTAATATATGGGCAATGGGTTTCCATAGGCTCCAATAACAAGTTTTTGTGCTAAAATGGGAGGTGGCCACCACCGCCATTTTGACCGTGTCACAGGTTCCGTCAAGCCCAGACAATTCCATAAAAGGGAAGAGAGGAGGAGCTGAGGGTGGGGCTGTAAGGCTGGGATCAACTGACGACACCCGGTTGAACTAGCTACAAGCTAACCCAAAGTTAATGCGGAGCTGGGAGCTAAGCTAACGGAGGTAGCAACCTAGCTATAACCGGAGTTAACTGTGCACAGCACCAGAGCTTCTGAGTCAGAGATACGCCGGGCTGACCGCTGGGTAAAACCGGGTGGAACACAGAGGTCTCGGACACCTCCACAAGCCGGCAGCTGCACAGCAGACAAGCGCTGCTGCGCAGAGCTGCCGCTGGGGAGGACCGGGTGGAAAGGTTTCCATCCCAGAGCTCCACAAGCCGTCAGCCCGCCGCAGCACACAGAAGCCGCGATCAGACAGATGCACCAAGCTGCGGCGAGAAGTGGCGTATTTTGGCGGTTCTGGCTTGCCATAAGAACCAGCCGTCAGCCCGCCACAGCACACAGAAGCCGCGATCAGACAGCGATGCGCCGAGCTGCTGGGAGAACCAGCCGTCAGCCCGCGCAGCTAACAGAAGTCGCGATCAGACAGAGATGGACCGGGCTGCGGGGAGAAACAGCTGGCATTCCGGGTAGAAAACATCGGTCTCCCGAGAGCTCCACAAGCCGATAGTCGGAACCCAGCTCCACCAACATGTTATATTTCAACCCATTTTCTAAAGTGCAGCATTATGTTAAATGCACTGGGTTTTACCCTATTAAATTTAAATTTCATGGTTAAACAGTACATGTTAAAATCTAAGCTCAGCTCGGCAGTGACTTAAAATACATGAATATAATTTTACTTACCGAAAAAAATGAAGTGGAGACTCCTTGGATGCTTTATTAGTGCAATTAATGCCACAGCAAGTCATTTTGTCCAACAATTGCACAAATAATATCCAAACAAGAATACACAAACACAGAGACTCAAAATCCTGGAACAGTTTCCAAGCCAGACCAAGGCTCTACTGAGGCCTTTCCATGGAGCTAGCTCTGTGGTCACATGGGCCTGATGCTCATTAATTATACAGAATTTTAGGCATTTAATACACTTAAACAGAAGAGTGAGAAAAATTCACCCCC
>SSNQ01000229.1:734562-747088 GCA_006942095.1 Nothobranchius kuhntae | reverse complement strand
CCCCCCCCCCCCCCCCCCCCCAGAGTTGTCATGAGTGTAAACTAGATAATTTAAACAAAAAACTTGTTCTGGTACCAGGCTGTAAACATGTTTATTTCTGCTGTGAAATTGGTATTTTTAACATGGGAGTCAATGAGGATTTGCTCGCTTCTATCACCAGCCCCCAGCGGATGAGAGTGGAACTGCAATTGTTGGTACTTCCGGGTTGGGACCAATTTTAGAGCCGCATTGTGGGGGCTTGTTTCCGACGCATAGGGTGTGAGAATGTATTGGTTTCCTGCATGTTTTAGATCATGAACACAGCTGATTTATTTTAGTTATGAATTGCTCCAGTAGACACTAATAAAGACTGGGGAGCCATTTCAGCTGTTAGCTTAAAGTGTTAAAAAGATAAAAATACAGTGAGGAGATAAGTTTCATTTTTGGTTCAACAAAACAGACACTAGGGAGTGCTAAAAACAAGTAAAACTGCCAAGTGTGCCTTTAAACAGTCACTTTCTGTAGCAGTGAGCTGTGCTACAATTAGCTTTTAGAACATTAGCTTTTAGAAATCAAATAAAAGTTTGATTTCTGGTGTTATTTATTTATTTGTTACGTACCTTATGGATTTGTAATTCTTGTGGGAAGAATTTCCCTTCTAGCTCGCCCACTCCACCCAAAACATCTCCGCCATATCCAGGATGGATATCGGATGCCTGTTTCCCTTCCTGTTTGGCCTGCCTCCATCACCAAGCAACAGACATACAACTTCCAGGTGGAACGTCACTGCCTCTGTCTTCTAAGCACCTGCCTTATTTGTGCAATTAGTGTCTCTCCCAGAAAAGGGACGCTGCGTCAGCCATTTGGGGAGAGCTGTTTGATCAGTAACAGTCTCTCCTCGATGGGTTTCTTGGTGTACATTTTCATAATTGGTAATGTCAGCTAAGCTTTGAAAAGCTACTGTTAGCATTTTGGTTGTAGCTTCTTGTGTTGCAGTTTTAGCGTGTTGGTTATTAGTTACCCGTTGTGTTGAATGATTATCTCAAAAA
Organism: Nothobranchius kuhntae; assembly: GCA_006942095.1. Taxonomy (NCBI): domain Eukaryota; kingdom Metazoa; phylum Chordata; class Actinopteri; order Cyprinodontiformes; family Nothobranchiidae; genus Nothobranchius; species Nothobranchius kuhntae. The sequence continues at coordinate 746,060 of SSNQ01000229.1, read as the reverse complement.
ACAGAGTTGTTATGGGTGTTTCTTTTTTTTTTAGTTTAACAAGGCTTGGTTAGACCCTTCTGAGTTAGTTTGACCTCAGACCATTTCAGTTAACTATTGATGCTAGTCGTTTGCCACCTTTGTCCAGTTTTGGCGGGATGCCTTTAGTTATTGCGTTTTTGTTTTTTGTTATATTCCCCAAAGGCTGTGTTAGTTGTGTTTGTTAGTTTACCCAGCCTTTGGGAAAACGTTCTTTTGTTGTGAATTATTTGGTTGATTTTAACCTGAAAATAAACCTGATCTTTACTTAAACTTTTAAACTTGTGATATTGTCCCTTCCCTCACACGCCAGCCTAAGGGCCCCAGGAAGGTTCGTAACATATTTAATTTTTTAATTTTCCTTCAGTAACAGTGCTAAAGTTAGCAGTGTGAGAAAAAAAAGTTCTTTCTTCTGATTCTGTAAAGTTACAGTTGTAAATTAGCTCTAAAATGCAACTCTGACTGCTCCCATGTCAAGGATCTTTTCTATTAAAAAATAGAAACCTATTGATCACACATAAACTGGTTTCCAGAATAGCAGGCTGTAAACTTCCAATGTCAGAAAACATTATTCTGGTTCATGCAAATGCTGTTCTATACATCTTTACATCATCATCAGTTTCAAAGTACACCTTTTAACTGAAATCTAGAGCTATTAGCAGCCCAAACATCGAGTGTCTCTGATGTAGCCTGAGGCACCTCAAGGATATTTCTTCCAAATTAGGCAGCAGTGTAAAAAGTTGATCAAATAATGTTCACGTTTGCTGCTGCAAGATGTTTAAAATGTGAACTGTTTTAAAACTACAAAAATCCACTCTCCGGTGCCACTTAAACCAGATGTTTATGTCATGTTTATGGGAATATGTTTTACCCAAGACATGAAAGAATCACACTACGGAGACGGGGTAAGTAAAAATAATATAATAATATTTATTAAGAATGGTGAGTAAACTAAGGGTGCTGCTCCAAACAGGAAGAACCAGAATCTAAAACGAGAAGCAGATAGATATAAGATAAACCCAGAACCAGAGAACCAAGAATATGATTTGTTTTTGGAGGTTATTCTTACGGTTGATGGCCAGGACTGGTGAGGATGGACTGGGTTTTTGGGACCAGGTGGGAACGGACGAAAGCAATGAGTTCAGATCTAGGACAAGACTGGGAAGCAGGTTGGGAGGCAGACTGTGAGGCGGGCTGAGAGGCAGGCTCGAAGGCTGGTAGTGAGGCAGGCTGAATGACAGGCGGACGGTGGAGAGCGGAGGCCAGGGGGATCTTGAGCGACGTGACGTTGGTAGACAACTCCAGGTGACGGTAGGATCTGAGGACAGAGGAGCAGGAATTTTCAGGACTAGACAACAGGCAGATCAAGACTGAGACTGGAACAGGCAGACAAAAGATTTAAGCTGGAGCTGGCAGACTAAGACTATGGCTGGCTAGTAGTTACCCGAGGTGAGAGTATCAACCGGCACTGGAGTTGTGTCACACCGCTCCTTAAATACCCCTGGCCCTCTGATCAGGGAGCTCAGGCACAGCTGGCTCTTCAACACGCCCACCTGTGAACACAAACCTGGGACAACTGCAGCGTATTGATTGTTATTAGGAATGATCAGGGCAGACCGTGACAGTTTATCTGGTAGGTATTAAACTACAATATAAAGAGAAATGCACATAACATCACTGATGACTTATTATAAATGGAATATACCTACACTTGATTGTATCTGGTTTTTGAAAAACGTCCCACTTTCATTTAGTGAAGAGTAGGGGAATGAGGACCAGAGGTTGAAGCTAGTTTGTTCCAATTTATGATGAACAAAAATCAGAAATCAAAACCTAATTCTAGGGTTTAGAAGTACTCATTTTTCTATCTAACATTTTTAGAAATGTATTAAAATTAGTATTAGTATTAAAATTAAATAAAAATAATTTTAATTGCTATGTTGCCAAACGTATTTAAGTATTTTCTGCACCAATCTTTACAAAAGGTGAAAGACAGCAAACAGTGAAGTCCTGGTTAAACTTTGATGGTAAAGATTTCTCAGTGACAGGCTGTTTTAACAAGTTTGAGGTACTCTTTTCACATACAAGAGGTCAGATAAGTACGATTTAGTTCACATTAAAATGTAAAGTTAGTTTAGCTGATTTGTTCTAGGTTTATCCAACATTTAGCATGTTTGCAGGAAAAGCTATCATGATTTTGTCACTATTTATTTACTTTAACAAATGAAGGCAGCCAACGCTGTTTGTACAGGGTCACACACATTTATTCATTTTTGAATTACAAGTTTTTATATTTCCTAAAGTCTGACTTTAAGACACATTAATATCACCACTGATGTTTCGCATTAGGGTTTGACATTAGACCTTTATGTTCATAAATACAGTTTGCATCATTCATGGGGAAAAGAAGGGAGGCCTGAAAAAAAAAAGGAGTGCAGCTTTCATGCGCTGGTCTTCCATCGAATGGTAAAAGGACAATTCACAGGAATAGACTTGGATGAAGCATCGACAATCAGCTCCTGTGGAAAAGACAAGAAAAGATAAAAATGGATGAGCTATGGGTATGAAAAAAATAAATAACATAGAAAAAGATCTTCTCTCTTAGTATTCTTGAGCTGATCAGGGTTGTGCAGACATAATATCAGGTGACAAATGCTCTTTTATTTTGCGAGTTATTTCAATGACAGGTTAAACCCAATCAAAGTGACACATGAACTTTTCTTTCCTCTCGTCCTGCCCTGATTACAGTAAATCTTTTGAATTACTGTTCTGCAAACTTGTGTGACTTTATCCATCTTGTTCTGCGATTATCCATCTTGTTCTGCGCCAAACAGAGAGAAGAACCTCTCATACCTAACTGTATTCAAATGACACAGTAATTTTTCTAACTGAAATACAAGTTATTACCAATTCAGGCCATTCTCAAGGAGAAAAGTGGATTGTTTCACACTAAAAATCCATTTATTACTATGAACGCAATGTGTCATCTTCAACCCTGTGTTTGTTTCTCTCTGCTGCTGTTCCTTCTAAATTAATGTCTTTCATTCTTACTGTTTATTATTTTAGCTTGTTTTTTCTCTCTTTGTATTTTCTTTTTGCTTGCAATGCATCCTCCTTACATTGGCTTTCTCTTAGTCCTAATGGAATTCATTATAGTCTTTATTCTGATCTCACATTTGCATTTCCAACACACACACAAACATTCTCATCTTGCATTCATTGTAAGGACTCACTGACTTCTATTCATGTTAATGTCTGAATTGTGCATAACTGGAGGTCGGCCGATATTGTTTTTTCTATTGGCTGATACAATGCCTATGTGTTGGAGACACGATCATTTCATTTTCATTTCATTTATTTGTTTATAAACCGTAATGCTACCAGCCAAGGCTGCCCCAAGTGCAGTACATGATAAAATCATAGATCATATACATTAAAATTAGAGACAGAAATAAGACCATACTAAAAATAGATGTCATAAGACATAAAAATAACACTAAAAACAAATAAAATCAAAATGCACACAATGCCTAAAAACAATAAAAATAAATAAAAACATCCCAAGAATATTATCAGAAAAATAACAATAAAACCAAAAGAGTACAAAATTAACTAGATTTGTAATATTTCTTCACTTTAGCTTTAAAACTCCAGACAGTAGATGAGTGTTTAATATCTAGTGGAAGTTTGTTCCACAATCTTGGGGCCAGTATTGCAAAGGCTTGCTCCCCTCGAGAGCTGCAATTAAACCTAGGCTCGACCAATAAAGCCTTCTCTGCAGAGCAGGAGCAATATCAGTTGAAGGCCGATATGTCCTGCCAATTTTCTTGGGCCATTGTTCATGTTCAATATCTAGACGTTTTCCACATTATTTGCATGCCAAAATGTCACTAATAACATCAGTTGATGCACAACATTTCTGAAGGTGAATCTGTTTTTGAACTCTGAATTTAACTAACTGTTAAATATTTGCTCAAACAAGTCAATAAACTGACCAAGTATTAAATATTCAAAACTGGTAAATAAAAAAACATTTTATTTGAAAATAATTTTGAGCATTTATTATGTAAATATGTATTTTAATTAAATTCTGCAACAGCACCTGTCTGCCTGGGGATGTTCCTGACATTAAATCGGCTTCACTAAGACGTTATAATGGTCGATGCTGATACATTAAAATAGGTAAATACTGGCCCTATGCATAGGGTCTACCCCTATGCATTAACCATTATTAGTCTATTCCTAACCCAAACCTTAGAGCTGCTATAGCAAATTTGGAAAATGACTTGGCCTAAAACAATTTTTTTTTTGCCTCCTAACAACACTCTAACATAGAATTGCTATGAATATATTGTAGAGATTAAAAGAGAAATGGATAAAGTGGTTATCTTGCATTTGTTCATAAACATCCACCAAATGCAACCATTGGACCATCTGGTTAGCTGTCTCAATGAACAGTGACACCTCCACACTTCCTTGGGTCATCCATTCATTACACACTCACGTATTTAGCAACAAAATGCCACTGGTGTGAGAGGTTCTCCACTCAATATCAGACAAGGAAATACAGCCGGCTGCTACCACTTCAGCTTTTGGACAAACTACCAGAGTCTCAAAAAGAAAAACACCATTTGAAGTCACAGACAACAAAAGATGTTTGAACATAGAAAATGGCGACTGGTGTTTAGCGCTCTCTCGTGTCCTTGGGTAATTTTGGTTTCCAGTTCCAGCTGAAGCGTATTGAGGAAGATGCCCGAGGAGATGGGAGGCAACAGTGTTTGTATTCCAAACCTAGCTTGTTCTGTGTCTTTTTTTACACAGGTTAGAAATAAAAAAATCTTTTTTACCTGACATGTATTAAACTGTGTAAAAAAAAAAAAAGAACAAGGTTATGGATTACAATGTAAAACCCAAAACAAATGCACAAAATAGTTGTTCTGTAGATTCTCTGGCAGCTTTAAATAAAAATCAATTCACATCATACCTCTAAATCTAACGAGTAGAGCTCTGTAACATTGTACCAAGGACCAGGCAAAATGTCTTCACTTTACAGGTGAAAAGTCGTCGGTCCGCAGTATGATGTGTAAACAAGTATACACAGACACAGACACAGACACACACACACACACACACACACACACACACACACACACACACACACACACACACACACACACACACACAATTCATTGCATCTTTCTCCATCTTCTCCAACATGAGTATAAATTGAAAGCTTTGTGGTCCACTCACCTTTGATTATTTATGGAGTTGTACTAGTTATCATTTTCAGACTACTGAGATTTGGACAGCATGCAACCTTGAAAGATTTATTCTTTTTTTTTCTTTCCGGAGGCCAAAATGGTGAGAAAGTACCAGGTCTATGTGTTGTCATCTTTCCTCATTTCTTTCACACGATGTTCAGCCTAATCGCCGTACTACAAAGTGTCTTCACACATATTTATCTTCTTGGAAACCGTTTTCAGATTCAGCATATTTGTTTTAGTATTGGTGTGTGTCTGAGTCCTTGTCACAGCTGGCTCTGAGCAAAAGTTCAGCTTTGCTCTGGTTTTATTTTGACTGCCCTTGATTGTTTTTTGGGAAAACCGCCAGAGCAAAAGACATTTTATACATGCAGCTTTAAATTCTCTATCTCAAGTCAAGTCCTCCTTTCTCTGTTTTATTACAAAATGAAGACAAAACAAGTGTGTCATGGGCAAGACAGCACTGATTACAGCTGTCAGAAAAGTGCTGCCCAGCAGGAGGTGGGATGTGAACCTGATATTTTGAGTACTTTCAGCTCAAGAATACTCATTTAACTCAAAAACTAAATATGCCAAGCCAAGGGAAAGCATAGTTACCAAATATGCACAAAAAGATTACAGGCTGTAGACAGTGACTGATTTGTTTCTGTTGGGGTTATTGGAGCAGGATTTCAGCTGAGCTCACATGGAGATGAACTTATACACTTGTGTAAATGTCAGAGAAATATTTTCAACAAGTTCAATAACATTTTATTTTATAGCAGGCGTCATTATGCTGTTTATATTTAGAAATGTTGGTGAAAAAGTCCAGGCAATAATACAGTATTTTCAAACAGATTATAAAAATGAATATAAACATATTCTCCTACAGAAGAAAAACATACACTCACAAAATACATCATACATTAAAACGGGTGAAATTCATGTTGGTTTTCTTTAGGGGAAAATAAACTACTAAAATTAAACTAAAGAAAAACATTCAAATATATGTGGAAAAGAAAACCCATTCAGTCATGGAAAAGTGACATGGTATTAGCGATATGGTTTATGTCAATCATAATCTTCATATGAGTTTGTTTGATTGAGTTTTTTTTTCTGGTATTTCTGCATTTTAGTGTTAAGGTTTAAGTTCACTGAACCTATAGATTTTTAGGGAAGTTTTTTTTCTTTTATTTCCGTGTGTCACCATTTTCCCTTCAGCAGCAGTCATTTAGTACCTTACACACCAGTCCTTCATCAGTAATCACCATGTCAACAGGTAAATAGTCCCTATGGATATATCCACCTCTTTTGTTTAATCCTGTGTTGTTTTCTTGCTGCTACAATTGGTTAATGTGGTTTTGGAAAATTTTGTTTCTGTCCATTAACAGTTGGGTCTCTAGGAAATGAAACAAAACCTGAGAAAAAGGGTGGTTAATTTTATTTATTTAAAGTTAAAGTCCCATTAATCATCATCACATACTGATGAATTACATCTCCTTATTTGACCCATCGCTGTGAGGAGCAGTGAGCTGCAGCACTGGCTTTGCTCTGGAACTATTTGGTGGTTTAACCCCCCAAACCAACCTCTTAATGGCACACTTAGCAGTTTTGCTTGCTTTTACCACCCTCAGCTGCCTGTTACTAATTCTCTATGGCCAAATCAAAACCAAAACCTTTCTACTCGCTGTGTGTTTGTCTTTCAGCACCTTAATCTAACATCTGAAATGTCCCCCCAGCCTTCCTAAGTGTGTACAGGAGTGATTCATCATTAAATTAAACAAATCAGCTGTGTTTGTGATCTAACACCTGCAGGAAACTTGCTGGAAGCAGACTACAGTGCCAGGTAGGTCAGCTCAATTTTCCCAACATAGTGGGCCTGCAAGTCTGAAGCTGCAAGTGGAATATTCTGGCCACAGGGGGCGATAGGGCTGGATTGCCTTTCATTAACCCTGTAAAGCAGGGGTATTCATGTCCGGGCCTCAGTATCCTTCACATTTTAGTTTTAACCCTGTTTTAACACACCTGATTTCAATCAGCAGGTGATCAACAGGCTTCTGCAGAGCCTGATGAGCAGCTACATAGATGATTTAATCACTGAATCAAGTGTGTTGGAGCAGAACAACAACTAAAACATGCTGGATAGTGGCCCTTCAGGACCGGAGTTGAAAACACCTGCTATAAATGGCCATTGCTTAAGAAAATGATTTAAATATATGACAAAGTACGGCTTTAAAGCTGAGGGTCAAGCAGGAAAGCATTGGGTCCCATTTTTAGTTTGGCATAACCCAACCGTGGATTTGAACCCCAATCTCCCAGGGCAGACACTCATTCCACTAGGTCAATCACATATTTATTTATTTAATTTTTACAACAAAAACAAGCTCTATGAGACCTTTCATTAAAGTCATCCATAAAACCATAGGTGGAAACAGCATGATTTATGTAAAACAAGATAATTAGAGAGGAGTTTGTTGCCAAATCGGGAAAATGAGTAAAAGTAATCTTTTATTTATTTAATTTTTATTAACAAAAACTGTAGTGTGTATATGAATCCCTTTTTTTCCTAAAGTATCTGTGTAATTTTGACTCATTTGCAAGAAACTAAGATATATATTTTTTTCCCATTTAAAAACTGTAAGGCACATTTTTCATTTAGTCATGCTTTGCAAGAACAGAAAATATTCTTTATTATTCTTCGCATTCAGATAATGTTTGATCATTTATATCAAACTTTGTAAGCCTTTACCACTCAGCTGTCAAAGAGCATAGATACACCCAACAAGATGAAAGCATATATGGAGACGTGATCAAAGATCTGCTGACCTCAGTGTCAATGTTGTGCTGCAGCGGGAGAAGATGATGCGTTCCACTCGAGTCCGTTAAGTTGACCTCTGTGATCCTGACTTTGCCTGCACCCCAGACCTTCACCACACCCAAATTCAACTGATCAGCGGGTGCCAGACCATTGTGATCAACTGTACTGGTCAAGGTGTTCTGAAAGATGAATTGTTGGTGGGATGGGATGGAGGGACACACACACACACACACACACACAAGTTTTTAGGTTGTTACAAAGAACGGATATGACATAATTTGCTCTAGTTCTTTATCAATGATACGTTTGTAACTGGACTCACATCAATCTTGAATTCTGTGTTGAACATGTGCCCAAGTGAAATTCGCCATTAAATTCTATTGATATTCAGCTACAACCCAAGCTTCATCATGAGACTTACATTTAAAAATCACTGTGTGATTAGTTTTATATGCATCACCTGAGTTTTATTAAATTTCATAATTTAATACACACACACACCTGCTCCTAAAACTTATCCAAGATGATCTGCTAAACAGCCAGGCAAGTCTGGCCTCGTTGCTCGACTTATCCTCATGTTCCCACCATAGCCATAGCCAAATCCAGGGCATTGTGAAGCACATTTATAAGCATACCAAGCCCTTACGTGGCAGAATTTTCATAAATTGTCAACATCTTTGCCAAAAATATTCCTCCAATCAACTAGGTAGCAGACAATAACCATCCTTAGTGTTGTCTTTTGCCTGTGGTCTTCTAGACCAGGGGTGCCCAATCCTGTTACTGGAAGGCCAGTATCCAGCGTGTTTCAGCTGTTTCTCTGCTTCAACACACCTGATTTTAATCAGCAGGTTATTAACAGGCTTCTGCAGAGCTTGGTGACCTGCTGAACATGTGATTCCACCACTGAATCAACTGTGCTGGAGCAGAGAAAGAACCTAAAATGCTGGATACCGGCCCTCCAGGACCAGGATTGGTACCGTACCCCTGTTCATTCATTGAAGTGTTAACACAGGTAATACATATGATGTGAAAGCATTCCATAACTAACCTAAAACTGGTTATCTACATCCTGAAGTAAATGCTGACAACAGATAAATCTCCACTTTGGTCAGAGTTTTTGAAATAATTGTTTTGGTGCAGTATATCTTCATTTTCACATGGATGACCGGGCATACCATTGAAACAAAAATGTAACTTTGTGGGATACCCTGCCACATGTGTTTATGGCCTCAACCATGGTCCTTGAGGGCCACTATCATGGATACCTGATGATGACATGATTAACAGATTTCTGCTGGGCTTATCGACCCTTTGGGCAGATGATTCAACCATTGAATCAAGTATGTTGGAGCAGAGAAACAGCTAAGAAAGGCTGTACGATGGCCCTTTGCAACTAGGATTGGGCACCCCTGCTCTAAACTGTCCCTAGGTGTGAGTGCATGTGTTGTTTGTCTCACTGTGGCCCTGTGATGGACTAGAGACTAGTCCACTGTGAGTGAGTGAGTGAGCTTAGTGGCACAGAAGATAATTTCCTTTATTTGACCTTTTAGCACTTTGGTGCATCTATTGTTATAGGACATGCCTGTAAGTTCAAATGGAGGAAACTGAACAATTTTTTTTTTGAAGATATGTTGCTTCTCAGGCCAAGAGCTTTCTCAATTCAAACTGAAATGTGCAGATTTGAAAGCTTTTTGTTATTTAAAAAGGAAAACCAGTTGCCTTCCTTTGAACTTACTAGGATTATCATGCTCTGGATGGCTGAGAACCTTCACCATCACATTTTACAGACACTAAATCTAATCCAGGACCATGTCCAAGCAAAGCCATGTTGAATCTCTCTCCCTCTCTCTCTCTGTATGTGTGTGTGTGTGTGTGTGTGTGTATTTTCCTCCCCTGACAAAGGAGTTACTTGTAAACAGGAAGCTTCAAACTGAAAAGAATGTTGTTTTTTTTTAAGTGGAATTGAAACAGAAATCATTGGAATGACACGTTGGATGCTTTTACCATCTTTTACTGAAAGGAGAAGAATTAACTTGTTTTTACCCTTTAAACTCAATTTTAGCTAGGCAAACAAAAACTAATGACATTTGTGTTTGGTCGACTATTTGTTGCAACAATGCTTATTGGCTATCCATCTTACACTCTTGACAAATGTGGTTAGTCATCTTTAACATGAGCTACTGCTTCTAATAATTACATATCTGTGGAATGGGTAATGCAGCTAATTGTGAGTTGTGTCCTCCATAACTCTGCCAAACCCCCTGCATGCACCTGCATGATTAGCATTGTTGCACTTTCCATGAATGCACAAAGTTATACCCCATAGAAAAGGTAACTAATCAGAAAATGCATTGTGCCATTTAGGATTTCTTTCCAAGAAGCACTGTTACAGCAAAAAAGTCATCAAGCAAACCAAAATGTCCAAGGACCAAGCCTCAACAACACAGGCAGTTGCTGCTAAACTACATAGCCCCTTCTTCATGCACCCAGTGGAAGTGGGCTTAAAGCTTGGTTTATGCTTGACACATTCACTTTCCGCTTGGTGATGCGGCTCGCGGATGGAACGCGCTTCACAACTTGCAGTGTTTATGGTTCATGCGGCTCGTCTCAGCGGGGAGCCAATATTCTCCCAAACTGTAGGGGGCAGCATGGAGCTCTACACGGCATGCATCCAACACCACACCATAGTAGAAGTAAAAACTGTTGTGTACAACATGGCATTCCAGCATTTTTAACAGCGTCCTCGTCTTTTCCGACAGTGCGAGCTATTTTGCTCCAAGAATTATTAACAACATGTTGATCACGGTGATCTCTGAGAGCTGAATCATACAAATGTCTGTATTTACGAACCTCTGCCTTACTAGTTCTTGCCGGGCCACCATGTTTTTCCGCATCCGACCGTCCGCTGGGTTAGAAAATTTCCTAGGTGCGCGTTGCGGAAATTTTGGGCCGTGCGGAGACGCGGTGGAGGGGCGTGGTTGTTAAAATGACGCAAAATGACGCAACTTTTCCGTGCGGAGCCGTGCGGACCTTGCGGACGCGTCAAGCATAAACCAACCTTTAGACTAAAATGAGCCCAGATTTAGTCTCCCTGGCTAGGTCATGTAACGTGTAAATTTGCTTCAAGTCAAACCCCCTAACCCAGTTATGTTACTTTGCAGTGTACTTTTTATTCACTACCCTCATTTTAGAAATGATGCAGTTGCAATTCAAAAATAATTAAAAAACATTTTTTTATAAGTAATTGCCATTTTGTGCTAAAATATCTGGCAGAAATATGCCTTCATCATGTGGAACTAAAGCACAGCTGCTTTTATTGACGTGAGGGTGTGTGGACCAACAAAAACCACACATACGTTTACTCTGGTACCATTGCAAATTCATCAGGGCTTCAAATTTGACCCCCCCCCCCCCCCCCCCCC
>SSNQ01000229.1:701018-716462 GCA_006942095.1 Nothobranchius kuhntae | reverse complement strand
GAGCCAGAATGATCCAGAATTCTTTGTAGAATTCTACTGGGAAACCGTCTGGACCTGGAGCTTTCCTATTCGTCATGGATTTAAGGGCTTCCTGGAGCTCCGCTGATGTTAGTGGCGAGTCCAGGACTGTAACTTGGCTGTCTGATAATTTAGGAAGTGTTATCCTGTCAAGGAACTCATTGATCTCATTATCTGATGGGTTTATCTGTGGTGAGTACAACGTTTGGTAAAAGTCTCTGAAGGTTTTGTTTATTCTTTCAGGGTCATATACTATATTCCCGGTTGAGTCTTTAACAGCAGATATGGTAGTTTTCTCTTTATTTATTTTTAATTGGCTAGCTAAGAATTTACCTGATTTATTACTATGCTCAAAGTTTTCTATTCGTAGTCTTTGTGCTAAAAATTGTGTCTTTTTGTCCCAGAAGCCGTTTATCTATAGAATCTAATAATTCTAATACGTCCTTACGGGGAGATGAGGCCTCAGGCGAGTCCTGAGGACGGCTCCTCTTGGACCCAGCAGGTGTTTCAGCCTCAGCTGCTGATTTCTTCGGACCCATAACGAATAACTCGAAAACTTCGTCAATATAATTTAGTAAAATTTCTGAATTCTCTTCACTTACCTCCAGATTGAGTGAGTTATACTTACCAGATTATTTTTTGCGTTGTCAGTAAATAAATTAGGCGAAAATGTGTCTTAATTGTTTGTGGATGTTTGTTAACGAGCTGCCATCAGCTTCAAACGCTGCCGTGTATCCGGTGATCGGCCGTCAGCGCATGCTCACTCTCTCAATGACCTCAACTAGGTGCATTCCTTCCAGACACCGTTTCTTCTTTAACTACTGTTATTTGCAAGGGAACATATGCAGTCCAAATTGATTTGCACCAAAAATACTTTGCATAAAGGGTTTTGCTGCAAGTATAACTGCAGCTAAATCAAACTTTGATCAGATCATCATAAATTGTGATGAAGGTCGTGCCCACGAAAGTCCAGCAAATGTTAGTATTGTTTCATAAAGTTGATTCAGCTGTAGGATCGGGGTGCCACCAGTGCAGAGCTTCCTCTGGAATTGCATCTGCACACACGGTAACTTTAGACAATGATCCAACAGGACTGGATCAGTTAATGAATAGGCAAGGCAGCTTTATTGTGTAAAGCCTGATTTATGCTTCTCCGTCTGCGTCAGTGCGGAGACACGCAACGCCATTATTCGTCCTTGCGTAGGGCTCTGGCAGGCACGCAAGTACGTACGGAGTCGAGCCCACTTTTTTAAACATCCGTCAAACGAGACGGATTAAGCAAGCTTGTGATTGGTCAGGACGCCGCTGTTGTTTACAGCGCCGCCATTGCAAAGAGAGCCGAGGATAACTAGCGGCAGACACGGAGAAGCTTGAAGAATACCTCGCGAAAAAACTAAAAATATGAACGTTTCATCCTCCCGTGACTGGAGGAGTGAAAAGATGTGCAGCAAGCATTTTATTTGTGGATGCAAATGACAGGAAACGTGGGTTTAGAGGTGGGGAACGCATGAAGCGGTGGGAGAATGAGAGACAAATATGTCCGTGTTAAAAGTCTCTTATATACACAAAAACATAATATAAACACACTATCTTGGACCAGATACATGACATGATACCACAGAACAGCGCTACGCCCTCTGTTGTCCTGCCGGGCAATTGCTTTGCAACACTCCCCAGGAGACGGAGAAGTATGAGAGCAGAACGCTTCCGTCAATCCGTGCGTGTCTGTCCCTTGCGGAGCTGACGAAGAAGCATAAACCAGGCTTAACACATGTCATACAGAGGCAATTTAATGTGCTTTCCATTAGTCAGTATAGCATGAATATTAAAATAATGTGACAGAACAATTAAATTGCATATTTACATTTAGATCAAATGTTGTAGAACACAAGGCCTCATTGATTCAAATCAGGTGTATGTAAGAAAATATATTTTAAAAATATGCAGAATTATGTCCCCCAGGGGCCCAGATTACATGACGGACCAGAGTTTTGTTTCTTTTTTCCTTTTCAAGAAACACTCACTCGGGTCCTTGGCACATGCTGTAGGCCTGTATCATGTTGCCACAACAATCCCAATATGTATGTCCGTGATTCCACCATGCCCATGGTCTTATTTTGCCACAACTTGTACTGTGTAAGACTGCCAATACAGGCTAGATGATCTTGCCACACAAAGCTGCTGGCAAGATGGGTTTGAAGCCTAGGCACAAGGCCAAAATGGCCAGTCCTGCTGAAAATGTACAACCAAGCAACACTGCAACCATATCCCCCACATTCTATCCATGTCTAATTAATTCTGCTATTGAAGTGATTCTCCACCACGACTTGATTACAAAGTTTTTTAACATGCTGAAAACAATTGTAAACCTTTTACATGTATAAAAAAATAAAGGCACCTACCTCATTGTCACACACAGCTGAAGGCTAAGAACATGGACATTCTAGTTGTTACCAAATCTTTCAGAATCTGAATTACAGACACTGGACATCTTTTATATGTCAAATACTAAACTGTGGCTTCCAAAACCATAAAATAATGATAAACTGTAAACGTCTAGAATACCGAGACAAGTGCTAATTATTGGCACTTCATCATAGAAATATCAATCATTTACATTAAAGGCTACAATCACAAATGGGTCAGAACTTTTCTGTGTTAGGTTATAATCCATTCTGAAATGGTACTTAGTCATGTTGTTAATGTCACAAATTACACGCCTCATTTAAAAACTTTTTGAGGAAAGCTAAATTTACTAATTTAGAGAGATCCATCAGATGACCATGACCTGTAACGACTGCAGCAACATGTTGGAGAATATTTCTTGTTTAGTTAATTCTGCACTGATAGGAGTGCAGGCCTTGCAGTGTACCTGTAGTCCACTAAAAATTATCTGCAGATCAATACAGAAAGTTGTCTGAGGGCAAAGAGTCAATAGAAGCGCCAAAAATGAGGTCTGCAAATACTGTCTTTTGGCTCTCTCCACTGTATCTGACCCAGCTCCAACCGTCTTCCTTTTTCTTCATCCCTGAATATTTACCCCTCCTTTTAGTACATGTGTGTGTAGACTTTTCTATACTCTATTATAATATTTAAGTGCATATATATGTGTATGTATATATGTGTGTGTGTCCTTCTTTTCTGTTCAATTCTGATCATGTTATAATGACTCTGAATGAGAATTTAAGTGTGTGTGTGTGTGTGTGTGTGTGTGTGTGTGTGTGTGTGTGTGTGTGTGTGTGTGTGTGTGTGTGTGTGTGTTTGAAGTAGAGGCTAGGTGTTGTGTAGTGTTACCCAGATCACCTTGAGAATTCAATTATATCCCCCACTCTGTGTTGTTAAAAAGCATAGGCACACACACAAACACACACACACTCACACAACAGTGCCCTGTCTAGTATTGTGGACTTCGGTGTGGAGAAATTTCGCCTGGTGGGATCGATCTCCGGACGAGCGTTATTGGATTTCTCAGATGTGTTCCAACACTCTTAAAGGTCACTGCTAAGATGAATGCCAACGACACCACACAACCAAACAGGACTACTTTTTTCCCCCATGTGCTATTATGGGTGTATATATATATATAAAATTTTAAATATATAGTATATATATATATACGTATGTCTGAGACAAATCAAAGAAGAGATTGCACAGGAGAAGCAGACAAGGAATTCACATTATTTTTCAAGAAGCAGGATTTGAGAGAAATTCTTCCATTTTTAAACTTGCTGTATGTGACTGGTTATAGATGTGTCCACAAGACAGACTGCAACCCCAGTTTTATATGGTTACAGATATATCTAAACTTAAAGAGGTAGGAAACAGGAATGTATACAAATCCAAAAATGACAACTATGTGGACATATGATACCTCTATTGTAGCACTATTTCTAGGGATGTCTGATATTAGGGGTGAGAATGTAAAGCGATCCATTCATCCATCCACTTTTGGCCATTTATTTGGGGTCGGATCACGGAGGCAGTAGCCTAAGCAGGGAGGCCCATAATTTTCTCTCCCCAGTCATTCCGGCCAGCTCTTCCAGGAAAATCCCAAGACATTCCCTGGCCAGCCAAGAGAAATAGTCCCTCCAGCAAGTCATGGGTCTTCCTTTAGGTCTTCTCCCATTAAACATGTCCAGAAAACCTCTCCAAGAGGCATCCCAACTGGCTCCTCTCAATATGGAGGAGCAGCAGGTCTACTCTTTAGCTTTGTCTTCTGTCTCTCACAATGTCAAAATACAACATATCAGAGGTGAAATATTTGAGATATTTTAATTTATTTGTTTATTTTGTGTCCTATCAGCAACAACTCTAGTAGACCAGCAATTTAAAAATGGAGAGAAATTTAGCTGTCAAACTGACTAAACACAGCTGGGCTGGCAGTCAGCTGGACCTTTCTTGTAAAAAAAAAATAGTAAAACACTGCAGCTACAAATGGCAATGTTTCAAGAACAAACTATTGGCAAGACAACAGTGGACTAAAGGATGAAGCCATCTTTGCTTTAGAAAACACATTTCTGATATTTTAATGATTACTACAGGAGATGTAAGTCACTAACCGGGCTACCCTTGCCATTGTGGTTGCGTGAGTATGGATAGAAGGCGCCCAGCTGCATCCAGCGAAGACACATCTCATATTCCGCTTTGTTAAAGAACCCACATATGTCAGCCCCAGTCTGAAAGAAAGTGACAGACATTAGGGAGCAGATGCAATGCAACTACAAAGAGCATGTTCAAACCACTGAGACTGTTGCTGCAAGCATCATGTTTTTCTAGTTTCTTTATGTGTAATGACCCTTAGGCTACACTGGAGGCAATGCCTCCCCCTAGAGATACCAAAGGTTTCATATTATAGTTGTTGCAAGACACAAAGATAATAAGATGGCCTGTATGCAAGAGAGGAAAATTGACCCCCCCCCCCCCCCCCAAAAAAAACAACAACAAAACAAACAAAAAATAAATAAATAAACGATCTGCAGGTCTAGCAAACAAAACAGGATCAGCCAGGCTGCTGTAATCCATTTACAGAGGACAAGGTTGTATCAATAAGATTATGCCGTGTCAGGACACAGATCAGATGTTGATACTTACGTAAGAAATACCAAACAGGCTAAACTCCATCATGCCTGCAGAAGAACAAAGGTATACAAAAATAAGATACTTGGTTCTTGGCATAGCTCTGATACTGTCAGATAAACTTTAACCTCTAATAGATATTTATACCTATAATAGATTTATACAGCTGTTCCCAGCTGGAAAAGTTGTCCCCAAGCCAATGCCCAGCGTATTTTCCACTGGAAGGGAAAGTTGACCGGGTCACCACTATTCCTCTTTTACCTGTCACATCTAGTAGGGCACTGCACACACAAAAGACATATTCCTCCTTAACACCAGATTTACACACTCAAGCATCTTTCTCCTTTCTATAAGTTATAGAAGTGAATTAGGCAGTTACATGTATTCACTGAAATCCCATTGGAAATTATTCAAAATCACAATGATGATGTTAAACAATCCATAAATCACAAAAACAACTCTAAAGGTCTGAGTACCCCACCTGCAAACCTCTCTGTAGATCACGCTATACTATCAACTTCCTGTAGTGAAAATCATTCATGGACATGTACAATTTCACATGGGCAAACACTTGCATAAAGATTTATGAAGACTTAATGTTTTGGGAGAAGAAAGTACAATTTTATACTTAGTTTTGTTGTCTCTCATGGCTGAAGTTCCTTTACATTTTTTGGCTTTTACGTTAAGCCTGATTTATACTTCTTCATCAGCTCATTTGTGGAGTCGCACACACACATTGACAGAGATGTTTTCCCTTCAGACTTTCCCATCACCTGCAGAGTGTTCAAAAGCAATTCTCCACCATGGGATGTAGTGCTTTTCTGGGTATATCCTGCCACCATTGTTGTCATGACTCTGGTCCACGTCGAGTATTTACTATTATATTTTTTATTGTGTTTATGTAGCCTTGGAAAGTCCTCATCATCTGGTCACGACCCAGAAATGGATCTTAGTCATAAGCCAGAATCAACGGTTGTCTTTCAAACTGTCTCTGCATGCTACGGACAACCTAACATACTCACTTCTATCAGTGTCAGTCAATGGGGTAGTCTGACACTGTTGAGGAGACTTAAGTACCTGTATCTGTTACATATAAAATACCTAGTGTTCCTTTATGTTCTACACATTATTAAAGCATTTTTATGTCAGTAAAAAAATCTGCAATTATTTTAAGGTTGCTTTTTACCCCTCACATTTGTGAAGCTAGGCGAGAAAAAAAATCTTTGTATGGACTCGTAAAAATAAAAAAAAAAAATCTCTTGTCTGAATGCATATTTTTCTGTTTTCCTTTCAGGGATGTACTCACAAACATGTCAAAAACATACATTTCTTTTTACTCACTCATGTGTTGGTTTGGCATGGGACCACCCATAAAGGTTGTGGACATCATAATGCCTGACTTTCTTCCCGTTGCTAAGTATCTGTTCACTGTTCATGCAAAGAGTTTTATGGTTTAATCCAAGATGTTTGGATTCCAGAGCTGTAGGGTGCACAAACAAACACAAGCAGCATTTTCAAGAATATTATCTATTTCTAATTAAGAAACCAACAACAGCTTTTTACGATCCTCACGTGGCATATAAGGTGGGTTCTCAAGGAGGGGATCCCCAAGACACTTCCCTCCAACTGTGCCATGGACAAAACTGGCTGGTTCATTCATGTCCTTTTGATAAAGAGAGTACAGGTTATAAATAAGAAGGCATTTTGTTTTAATTTCTTATTTATTAAAACTTACAATCCAAATGCCATCAAACTTTGTTGTCTTTGTGTAAAAATCCTTAATTTCTTGGAGCCACCATGTTGCAGTCTGAGTGCGGAAGAAGTCTGGGAATGCAGCATATGACCTGAACAGCTGGAAATTAGGACACTCCAAAGATCAGGATATCAAATGCAAAAATAATGCAATACTATGAACAAAACAGTCATATTTTTATAAACACCAGTGTAGTATTAAATAGACATTCCAGTAATGGCCAAAGTTGCTTGGGCCAAGGAAAACACTTGGTACTTACACACTAGTGATGTGCATTTCAGCCTCATGGATGCTTTCCTAACTTAACATAACATAGAAATAAAATGGCTTTTATTTGATACGACACCTTGTGGGGTACTACAACTAATAAAATCAGCAGTGATGCCTTCTTTACATCTAAGCTAAACCAGCTCAGTGGCCTAGTGGTATGAGTGTCCGCCCTGAGACTGGGATATCGTGGGTCCAAATCCACGGTTGGCTCATACCAAAGACTTTAAAATGGGACCTGATGCCTCCCCACTTGACACTCAGCATTAAGGGGTTTGACTGGGGGATTTGAATCACCCAATACGTCCCGAGAGTGGCCATATCTGCAGCTCACAACTTCCCCATGGGATGGATCAAATGCGGAGAACAAACTTCACAAAACAGTGTGACAAATAATGGGCCTTTAACGAACTTTAAATGGTAAATGGCCTGTATTTGTATAATGTCTTCTTGGGGTTCTACAACCCCCCCAAGTCGCTTTGCAACACAATCACTCATTTACCCATTCACACACTGGTGGGGATGAGCTACAATTTAACCACAGCTGCCCTGGGGCACACTCGCAGAGGCGAGGTCTGCCGAACACTGGTGCCTCTAGTCCCTCCGACCACCACCAGCATGCAAGGTGTAGAGGATAAGATGGTTTTAAAAAAAAGGTAGAGTCGGAGCCAGATGTCTTATAAAACAGCGCTTGGGCCTTTATTACAGACAATTAAATTGTCAGCATCAACACGTACAGACAGCCATCAACTAAAGCCCCTGACTTGAAGTGGGATGTTGCTTTTTTTGCAGTTCTGTTATGTCCACGAGGCGTGGCTGGCCTTACACAAGAGTTAAAGCTGGCCAAGTCCTCGGCACAAAGCTGGATCCCTTCATAAATAACAGATGAGACTTCCCAAAGTCCACATTAACTTGGCAGTTGTAGCTTAAGAAATAATGAGTTCTGTCAAAAGATGTTTTGAGAAGCCGAACCGCGAATTAGCTTGACCTGACTTCATATACTTTCCCAACCTGTTCCCAAAATCTACTGCTCTAGCTTTGATAAACAGTTTTTGGAAAAACAGCACCCGAACGTCATCATGAGATGAACAGGCTTTCTTGCAAAGCATCCACCGTTCAGTTCCGTACCATTCTTAAAGATGACCTCTTGACCTTTATGGCCACAACAAAGGCAGGTTGAGTGACTTCCCCAAGGACACAACAGCAGCATTTTCTGGTCAGTGCCAAGATCGAACCTGCAACCTTCCAATTATTGGACAACCCGCTCTACCTCCTGAGCTACTGCTGTCCCAAAAACTTTAACTAGGTGTTAGAATGATGTGGCCGACTGTTGTATGCCTAGTTAATAAAACCTTAACATTTTCTAATTATTTAGTGCCATCACAAGGGGAATAAGTAAATGTACCTCTACTTGGGTATCCCAGTCAAGGCTGTCATTCACGGTGACATTAGGGAAATCAGGCCAGACCTATGGACAAGAAGGTCTAGATTCATAACTGTGTAAAATATCATCACCTTTTCTCACTGAATAGCTTTTTATTATCACATCTTAGGACTTATTTAGACTTTAATTTACTCTCAATTATTTCATACCTTTCCCCACACAATGTCATTACTGATGTTGCTGGGCCATTTGATGAAGACATCAGCTGCTTTTCCTCTCTCAAAGGCTGGATAATTGGTCTCATTGCCTGAAATAGCTGGGTCCTGGAATGACAGCCACCAATTGACAAATTGTATGTGTGCTAAGTCTTTAATTCATCCAATATATTTCAATGTCACTTCTTTCAGATGCAGGCCTTGCAAGTACAGAAAAAGTGAATGGGATGGCAAAATGATTTAAATCTGCCAGTCATCCTTCAGCTTTGCTGTCTTTTGACACAATATTTTTGGAGGTAAGTTTTAGTTAGGGCATTTTGCCAGCTTACGTTTGACACTGGTTAGATATACACATACATGATTGCAATTGACTGTGAATAATAGTACCAAATATTAATACACTTTAAAAACATTACCAGAATGAAGATGAACCTCATGCCCTCTTTCCTCATTGAGTCAACAAGGGCAGGCAGTCCTTTGAAATCTGAGTCCAGGACAAAGTCAAGCTGACGCTCCATGTAGTCAATGTCTGCATATTGCACATCCTGCAGCAGAGGTTGGTTAGGACTAGTTAAGACAATAAAATGCCAACTTAAGTGAAATGTTTGCAGAACACTCAGCTAATGAGTTATGGGTTTTATGCCACATAGAATATAGAATTATCGGTTTTCCTACGATATGTTGCATATTCATTTTCTTGTTCTTTTTTTTTTACACAGTTTAGTAAGACAGTTTCTCTGATGATGGCTAGAGATATTAGCTGAAACATGTCAGGTAAAAAAAGAACAAGAAAACAGATAGCAAAGATAAACATGGAATGAATGTACAAAAGAATATGTTGCCAATGTTATTATTCATGTCTGTGTAATTCCAATGAGGACAACACTTCATCTGCTCAGCTTGGTTGTTGAGTTTCTGCAGAATTAGCTGGTTGGATAAGTCTTCCTTGATACATACCGTAAATCCTCTAATACAGGCCCGGGCCTGTATTTGACTCAAGCTCATCAAGCTCCAGGCCTTTATTGGAAGGAGGGCCAAAATCAGAGGCAGGCCTCAATTTCTATTTGAGCAAAATGAACTAATGGTTCGCTGGAGTTTTTGACAATTAAAATTGCGCCCACATTTTCAAAGTTAAGCACATTTCTTTGAACAACGGTAGTTTCTGCTTCAGCTCTCTCCCCCCCCCCCCGCGCAGCAGCCACAAACTCACTGATGCGCCTGCAGCCTCTCGGAGTTCCTGCTGCTCTAAACAATAAAATAATTATTTCATTTTCTGTTCTTCACTTCTGATTACCTTCAATGGTGTCTGTTTGTTGCAACCACCAGGTACAAAAACAAACTTGTTTTTATTTGACTATTTTTCTGTCCTGCCTGTTTCTTATCTTCCTGCATCTCCTCTCAATCCTAAAGAAAAACTGCTACCTGGGATCATATATATTCACCTTATGAGTTACCTTTGAGCTGCAGTTCTAAAAGATCTACCGACCGCAAAAACAGCGGAGTGCTCGCTGCTTGGTGGCCGCATCAGTGATCGGTGCGTCACCGGATGACAAGGTGATGCGCCCCGCTCCACAGCAGCGAAACACTACAGGCGCAAAGAAAAGACAGAAAACATTAAAGGAAATGAACCAACATGAACGATTACGTGTTAAATTAGTTTTTGAGGTGGCGACACCTGATTTGATAGTGGCCATGCTCAGGACGCAGATCTACCGACCACAAAAACAGCGGAGTGCTCCCTGCTTGGCGGCCGCATCAGTGATCGGTGCGTCACCGGAGGACAAGGTGATGCGCCCCGCTCCACAGCAGCGAAACACATCAGGTGCAAATAAAAGACAGAAAACATTAAAGGAAATGAACCGACATGAACGCTCGCGTGTCAGTACCGACGCTCTGGCACAGCACGTTGCCCCCCCCCGAGCGCAGGAGCTTGTCATCTGCTGACAGCAGGCTGCTGTCTTTTCCGAGGGCTGCATCTTGCCGGTCATTATCACGTGACAGCGACTAGTCGATGACAGGCATAAAAAGTCACTATAGTGAAGTTGACTAGTTCATACAACCCCTACTGCTCCCCAGTGTTCTGCAGCACACGTTCTCTTTGAACTTGATATCAAATTTTCGCCTCCTCTTCGTCTCCGCACGGTTAAAGTTACCCTCGCGGTCTATCACTGGCAAATCAAAAGTGACAATGACACAACCGCCCCCCTACTTGCTTGTTACCACATTCCACCCGGCCACAATAAGAAACCGGCTATTATTCACCTCCGCCGACACCGGCCAAAATATGAGACCCGGCCGTTAATTGAATACAGGCCAGTATTAGAGGATTTACGGTATGTCTTCATATTTAAATATCACAAGTTTTCTTACAAACTTTGTTCTAAACACAGATGGCCAGAAGTTAATTTCATTCCAAGAGAGAGATCTAAATTAAAGGGAGAAAATTTAGCTTTGGATTTCCCTTGAAATCATAATTCAACGAGTCTATTTATCTTCATCCAAACAATTACCGATAAGGTCAAATCATCACATCTAATGTAGTTATACTGCATCTTCAGTAATTACATTGTCAAATCCGGCTGAGTTGCATGTTGGATTTAGCTCTGTTCCAATGATAGCATGTCTTTACAGCCTTCGGTTGCCAGGAAGAAGCTTTCAGAAAAGATTTGTTCAGACAAGCACAGTGACACGAATCCTTGGGCTGAGGTACAATCTGAATGAAATTGGTGTCTCAGCAAGCGTGGGAACACACATTCTGGGTTTAAAATTAGAGCAGATGTTTGTATGAGGTATTGGTGGTGTTTCTTAACATGTTGCTTCATTGTCAGTGTGGTGTTTTGCACTTGATATAACTTTAGACATTAGTTTGACAATGATCATAGTGATTATTATTTAAAATATGTAAATTATCATGATACCAAAAAAATTGGGTTTTGTGGTCTTGACTTGATGCCGTTTTAAAGTTTTGGAAACTTACATAGGGTATACCAGCTGCCCTCATGTCTGTGTACAGGCTTTGTATTTCAGAGTCATTGGCATAACCATAGCGACAGAGCTGGAACCCAAGGGACCAATAGGCAGGTAGAACAGGTCGTCCAATCAGCTGTTAAGAAAAACACATTTCACCATAAAAAAATAGTTGTTTTGCAAAAAACATAAATAAATAAATTAGATAATCATGGAACCCTGTCCAGAAAGTGTTTTTTATTTTTTTGTATGTTTGTTTGTTTGTTGTTCTGTGTGTGCGTGTGTGTTGGGATTGGCTAAATGAAAGAATGCAATGAAGCAAGGAGGTCCCAGCTGCTCAAGCCCAGGGCCAGACATAAAAAACTCTCGATCTCTCATGCACACACACACACACACACACACACACACACACACACACACACACACACACACACACACACTAACCCTAACCTAACCCACAAACAGGGAGAAAACCAAAACCCTCAGTAAACGTACTGCAGTGTACTCTTGCACAACCATCTCAGGCGTGGGTCCCAGGACCATGTAGAAATCCAGGATGCCTCCAATGGTGCGGTAGGTTAAAGAAGGAGTAGGCTGAAAAGTCACATCTGAGCACAGAGCAAAGAGAATTCAGGAGGTGTTTTTTTTTTTTGTTTTTTTGGGGGGGGGGGGGGGGGGGGGTATGCAATATAAAGTGTTAAAAAAGTGTGGAGTTATAATAGGGGTGTACTATTACTTTCAATACTACTATCAATAGACTGCCAGAAGAGCTGGACTACAGCTATTATCTTTTTTCCCAAACTTGCTGCAGGTACTCTGTCACCATCAAAACATTTTTAAGGCTTATAGATAAAGTAAACCGCAGCACATGCAATCATTTTATTCCAGAAGAATCTTATCTACACTAAAAAAAGGTATTTTATTTTTTAAGCAACAAATATGCATTCTTATTGTGTTTACTTCTACAGTAAAGTTGTGTTTCTTGGGATACATAAAAGCCTTTCATTTGAATATACTAAACACACATGGTGGCTTTTCTTTTTACTTATTAAACACTAAATACGCAACTAAACATTATTGTGTGTACTGACCAGGATTTATATGTTGTATGTGCACGTGTAAGAAGGCGTTTCTCTCACCCATAGCATTACTGTTTAGTAACAGCACCCCGTGAGCATCAGCGGTGTTCTCCAGGCCCATATAGAAGGGATGAACTCCGTAGCAGTTCATCTTATACTGAGGCAACATGAAAAGAAAAATAGAAAGAGAAACATGTGACATTGTTGAATTTGTATTTTAATCTGTGTTCAGGGACGTTGTAAATGAATGACATTCCCAACACTTTGTTTCCACACAAACATTTAGATGTTCAGTTAAATCCACAGGTATGCCTCCTTTTACACTAGTTTCAAACCCAGATCAGCTCAAGTAGAGAAACTGTGGACATGTAGATGTTATGAATGAAGTGCATGACATTGCAGACTATTATAGCACTCCATACCTGTGTTGGGGAAGGCCTGCTGCTAACACATCAAATTGTTAATACATTTTAGCAGTGTTGTGCCTGAACGAGTTCATTGAACGATCGTTCATGAACTCGTTCATATTTTTGGAGAACGTTAACTGAACTCGCTCCATTTTGGTCTGATGAACGTTATTGTGAACGCGCTCATTCTGGCGTTTGTGAACGCCGCTCTGAACGCAGTTCAGCTTGATTCAAGAAGGTGCCAGATTGACAAGGCACCTTTAATACAAATGTTTGTCTAAAGCCATGCTGGCTAAAAGAGGGAAAATATCAGATCTGGCAACCCAAGTCATCGAGCAACACCACGCCTGCGCGACATGCAGCCAGCTAGCGTCACTGAGCAAAGCAGCCTCTTCGTATGAGCACCTTAAAGAGTTTTTTGAAAAGGTCAGTGATGATCCAGATGGGAAAAATATTACATTTCTGTTTAAACTTTGCCCGCCGGGTTTCAAGAAGCAACTCCGAACATCAACAACGTCAAAATCAAACTTGAAACGGCATGTTGAAGTAATGCACCCGGCTAGCCTTTCAAGATATATGCAAGTTATTAAACAATCAAAAGACACGGCGACGACGAGCGGCTCCTCTACCACCCAAAACCAGATAACGGCATACAGTAGCAGTAGCTGTGTTTTCATTTCCCAGCCGCAGGTAGACGACCTAATATTGCAGTATATCATCAGAGACCTGCAGCCTTTAAGAACAGTGGAAAGCCCCGCGTTCATAAACTGGATTTATGATTTTGAATTAATAATTCCTCATTAAAAAAGATTCAAACTGCAAATCTTTCCTCGTGCTTTTGGGAATGTAGGAGTAAAAGCTGCAGCTGGGTAAGTGTGTGGACTGAATGGGTAGCAACAATATACCAGGATTCTGAGGGTAATATCTCACTACAGCATAGTGGGTGGAATAAAGAACTATGAACTAGTTCATTTTAGGAACTATGAACTTAGTTCAAAAATATGAATTATGAACTTTGAACTGAACTAGTTCATTTTAAACTGCATGAACTGAACTTTGAACTAGTTCACAAATACTGTGAACTTTCCCAACACTGCATTTTGGATGTAAAACAATTGAAGACTACCATTAAAGTCCATCCATAGGCTCAGAAGATATTTAGAAAAAAAAAATGGAACTAACTGGTTTGTTTTTGTGCAAATGTCTTGCACAATGTGGAGCACTCAGAGAATGTGTTGGGAATGTTATTAAGAAACAAATATACCACTTTTTAAGCCACATTTGTGTAAAACTGAATAAATTAGTGATGTTATGATTTCTAAGGTCGTTTTGCTTTGGTGACTCTGTATATTAAAGATACACATGTTTAAAATGAGTTCGTGACCATTATAATACAGTCCATCCACCGTGTCATTAGCTACTGCTACTACAGCAATCTTTCGTCTGATATCCTCAAAACCCACTGATATAGTGATGTTTGTGTTTGTTCATGTTTGGCAGCCTTGAAACAAACTGACTTCATATGTTAATCAGCGTAAAAACTTCATCCAGTGATTGCTTTCCAAAAGTTTCATGATAGATTTAGCTCATAAATGCAAGCACACAATCACACACAGACAGACAAAAAACAGTCATTTAGAGGGTTGGCTCTGAGCATCAGATGTCCTGTCTTGTAATACAGAGCGTGAATGAGCAATGATGTTGACTGCTACTCCTATAAATACTGAGAGAGTACTAAACTTGAGTGTTTTAGACAAGAATGGAACAAGACAGAGGGTGTAAAGGAACTGTTAGAAAGGAGGCAGAGAAACAGAAATCTGCCACTTTCTCATGTCATCGTCATGCAGAGATAACTCACGAGTGTGTCACAATCTATCAGCCACTTGCACTTCTGCTACTCAACAAGGTGTTAACGCCCAGCTCAGTGGATCTGAGGACTGCTTCTGCTTTGTATTGATTTGTTAGGATGTGTGCATTTCTTTTGTGTCATTGAACCTTGCTAGATGATGCGACGGTCATGGTGTAAGAAAGTAAAAGGTCATGACTTTATTGTTTAACTAAAGGTGGAAATTGGAATCAGTTTTATCACCTCGATCTGCTCTTTAACTGGAAAAGTATGGAACGGCGCTCTGGTTTGGACTTCCCACTTATTTTTCCCCCAATTTTCAGATTCTACTAGATGTCATCAAATACTCTAAATAGTCTCAATGTCTCGTTTGGTTTTCTTCTGTCTTTTTCATACTTTAAACTCATTTGCTCTCTGACGGGGGTGGGGGTG
>SSNQ01000229.1:689409-701008 GCA_006942095.1 Nothobranchius kuhntae | reverse complement strand
GGGGGTGGGGGGGGGGGGGGGGTGGGGGTCAACTTTTGTTTGAACCCTGCATAGCTGTATTGAAAGCTCAGCAATTGTGCTTGATAACGCTGATCCAGGTGGAGGGCTCATCCTGCATGGCCTTGACAGCGTTTGGGGAAAACATGATGACACTTTAAAACTGCACCTCATCTCAACAGAACCATATCAAAGTGACATGACTAAGAGAAAGACAAGTTTACATACTGCGAGGGAAGGTTGTTTACAAGTCACCTCTACGGTCTCCAGAGGGTGCGATGTCAAAAATATGCAGCACAGTGTTAAAATATTACATGTAAGAGAAAAATGGCTGAGAAGGAGCTCGCAACCTTCAGCTGTGGGGGAAGCTGTTGTTTGATGGAAGGGATATGGTGATAAAGGGCTGTTAAAAGGTTGTTTCCCTCAAACAGATTTCTTTAGTTTGCAATGTTTTGTCACACTGTGTTTCAGACTGGCAAATACATTTCAATATCACACAAAGATAATTAGTATGTACACAATGTATTTTCAAATAAGGATTTGGCTCTCAGTAAAGTGGAAATCAAGCTACACGACTCAACCTGTTTGAAAAAATAATAGCTCTGTTTAGTAAATGTAATTACTGTTATTACTTAGAAAGCTGAGTACAGTTTTACTAGCAACATCAATTCTTAATTACTGCCAGACCTACAGAACAAAAACACCATTTTAACAGAACACTTATGACTGCATAGAGTAGGCCAAACAATCTCAAAAAGTAACAAACATACACCATTTTTAAAAAAATACCAAAGTTCCCAGAAAAATACTTCTAAAGCCTGACTTGGTTCCAGTTGAGGTCTGAGTTCATGATTTAATTATAATAAAAACAGGGTGAATGGCATCCTTAACAGAGTTCCAAGGAGATTAAAAAAAAAAAAAAACCTCTGCTGACACAAAAAGAGCACCAAGGCCCATCTCACATTTGCCAAAACCTCCTGACTTTTGTGAAAATACTTTGAGTATTTAGATAGATTTTTGGAAGGTGGGTGTCTTGTTACATCTTGTGTAAACATAACGTCGCATTTCAGCCAAAGAACATCATAATAACATGCATGATGGTGGTAGTAGGACCGACTGGGGCCACTTCACTGCTTCATGATCAGGACCAATTGCTGTAATTGATGGAACCATGGATTCTGCTCTCTACCAGAATATCCTGAAGGGAATTACCTGCCATTGAACTTAAACAGGTTATTCATGCTCTTAAAACATTCCAGTGTGGCTTTTTCTTGTAATCCTATCCAAAAGAGTGGGCCAAATCCCTCCACAAAGAGACTCAGTGCAAGTTGTTGTATATACTTTAGGCTTGGGCAGTATTATAGTATTATTGTAAACAGCCGGTGTTAAAAAGTAGCAATGGGTTCAGTTTCAATATCGTCATGAAAACGACAGTGCACGTAGGAGACAATGGTTAAAAAAGTAAATAAGTAATTTAGTGTTTAAATGGATGCGTCCTTAAATTTTTTTGTTTTCCTTAAAGAGTTTATAATCTTTTGCTAATCTTTTGAAGACATTCCATAAAGTTTATGAACATGATGTCATTAAGTGACCGCGTAGAGACACGCCGAGAGAAAAATGGCAGCTTGCGCACCAGCTGATGTGGTGTCTAAAAAGAACACAACTCTACAGTTTGGCAGTATTTTGGGTTTGAAGCTAATTTACAAGGAGAGTCGGTAAACACTGATTAGGTAAACAAAAGTTGACAGCCACAAGCTCAATGAAGAGGGTTTTCAGCAGACTGTTCACAACATCCTATGCTGAAGGCACAAAAGGTAAACATGCTGGTTTTTCAGGCAAAAAATCTTTTTATAAGCTGCATTTTTTAACAAGTTGTTAAAATTATGTGTTATTTTGTCATTGATTTAGTAATAGTGTTTGTAATTCCGTTTCTGAATGGTGAAGGACCAAGCCAATAGTTTGGTAATTCCACTTGAGGATAATGTAGTGAGATGAAGGTTCTCTGATTTGTGCCAAAGGTCACATTTGCCCAGCTGGGTCAAACAGTACTTTGAATCCACAGATTAAAGCCCAAGGAGCCATGATGTCTAGCCAAGATCATAACATCATCTGCTGTTCTGTCCCAGAAGGACAAGCCACGATGATAATAATTAAATAATAATTACTAAACTTATGATTTTATTACTGTTTAAATAATCATTAATACATGATCACTTGGTCCAGATAGAAAGGTATTTTAATTACATGAAATGGATTATTATGTTTTGGGTATTATAATAATGATTAATTATAATGTTTATAAAGATGTGTTCAGCAAAGAAGACCTTCACTGTCAGCTAACAGAGTTCAGATAAACAATAACTGCATCACATGTTTTTTTTGACGCATGACCAAGCTTTCTTCTGGAGAGAGGGGGAGGGGTTCTGAGAGAGTTTGGTAAAAACTAACCATTACAGATTTCACGTCCAGTTCTTCAACCGACACCACGAGGAAAGGAGAGCGGCCGTCTCCTTGACCCTCTGCAAGCTATTCTGTCATGCCGACAAGAATGGCTAAAGAACAAACGAACCGTAAACCAGCTAACGCAAGACTCTCCCAGAGTCATTGATTTCTGAAGTTATTTAAATACAAGACCGTGCATCTGCCAAACGCTTCGTACAGCTGTGTACCCAGGACATCTCTGGACCGGACCATCAGCACTTGCGTCTACCCTACCAGCCGAAGTGCCACCTTGGATGAAACCATCCTCCTGATGTCCGGATCTGCAAAGGGGGCCCTGTTTTGGATGAGGTAGAACACGACAGATGACGTTTGATGCTGTTTTCTCTAAAAATAACTCAGTTATCCGCAAAACATCTTTTCATCCAGAACACCTTCCATTCCCTCTGAAAGAAACCTTCTGAGAACTGCGTTCACGCATTCAAAACTCATCATTCTCAATTTTAGCTCCATCCAACACAGGTTTGCTTTTAAACAATATCAAAGCTGTTAAGGATTGTCATCAAAATTGCCATCTATGAATTGTCATTTTATGATTGTCGTTTCAAATCTTTCAGTTTAAAATTGTTAATAAATAAATTTCTTCATTTTAAACTTGCCTAATTATTGAAACGAAACACAGAAAAGGGTTGCATTTCCAGTTTATCGAATGAAAAGAATCTTACTGAATCTTATGTTAAATAAACTTGGTTATTAATTTAAATCTTAAATTAATATTTCACACCACACTAACGTCATCATTTTTAAGTTAGTCCCAGTCATATCGTACAACGCAGTGAAATTTGGAGGAAGTTGGAGGGTATTAAAATGTGGATACTGCCCAAGCCTACTTGATTGCAGTTTTTGCTACAAAAAGTGGTAGAATTGATTAATAAATTATGGTAAATGGTAAATGACCTGTATTTATATAGCGCCTTCTAGGGTTCTACAACCCCCCAAGGTGCTTTACAAAACAATCCGTCATTCACACCTGCCCACCCACATTCACACGCTGGTGGTGATGAGCTACAGTACACAACTGCACTGGGGCGCACTGACAGAAAAAAAATTATGGTGGACATAATTCTTTACATCTGATATGGAAATCTTTTGCTGAGCTAAAGCATCTTTTGTGTGACCCCCCCCCCCCCAAAAAAAATAAAAAATCACACTGAGTTGGTGTGATACTTACACCAGGAGGCTGGTCCTTGGAGAACATACCCCAGGTGTGATAGTTGAGATCATGTTTATATGTGGGATGCTCTGTTTCTCCAAATCCGTAGACAAACTGAGATGACAGTCGAGTCGACACTTGGATGAACATGTCTGAGAAGGTAAAACCTGGTACAGCTGAGTCCCAGCTGAGAAAAGTGAGAGAGGATTAAACAAGTGAGAAAGAGGAGAGTTGGAGGGAATTATTGTCAAAGACACTTAGTCAAAATGTCTCATATTGAATAAGAGCAATACCCCACAGGAACTACAGTCTTTGTAATAAGTCATACATCTTAATAATTAAAACACATGCTGACACTTTGAAAAAAAAGAGGGAAAAAAATGGAGACCCTAGCAACAAAATAATGACACCCTTGCTTTGAGATATGCCCGGAATAGATTCCAATGCTCTGCTACTTTGCGTGACATCATTATAACTGCTGAACAACAGGAAACTACTTTAGGCATTGACTGCACCAAACTTTCCTGAGCACATCTAATTTGGTAACAAAACTTGAGGAGTCGATTCAGCATTGTTACTTTAATCTCACGAGGAATGGGGGGGGGGGGGGGGGGGGGGGGGGGGGGGGGGGGGGGGGGGGTTTGGATTCAAGCCTGAAAATAGCTGAGCACCATTTTTATATTACCCAAAACTGACATAAGAGGCCAATTTGCAGGGGGTAAACACAGATATATGAATCTTAAATGATAATATAGTTCAGGGGTGGGGGCCCCCATCGAGGGCCGCTATCCAGCATTTTTTTCTTTCAACCCTGCTTCAACACACCTGATTTCAATCAGTAGGTGATTAACAGGCTTCTGCAGAGGTTGATGAGCTCCTGAACAGGTGAATCAATCACTGAGTCAGAAGTGTTGGAGCAAAGACATGCAGGACACCGGCCCTCAAGGACCAGGGTTCCCCACGCCTGATGTAGTTAATGAGTAAAGCTTAGTACAAGCCAGAGACACATACATTGTATTTTTGGGTCACTAATGACTTGGAAAGGCAGCAATCCCAAAATAATTATACCCTCTTAAAGCTAGTAATGAAGCAAATAAGTATAAACTGAGAGATTAGTCAAGTCTCACATTGAACAGCAACTGACATTCATGAACTGCTTGCACCATACTCACATCTTGGTTCCTGTGCTTTTTCGTATGACCTGAAGACCAAAAGGTTGGCTGGTAACAGAAACCTTATAAAGTCGTTTGCTTTCATCAGTTTGAGGAGTTTTAGGAACTGACAGAGGTACAGGCACCTCATAGCGTTCAGATTTGGGGTCCCAGATCTAGACATAGAGGTGAAGTGTTTTAATGTCTTTAAAGGGGGCAATCAACCTAACATGTTTTGTAGGGTTTAAAGGAGGATGGTATTTTAAAAGTACATAGAGTTAAATACAGACCTTGAATTGGAGCATGTCACCTGAGTGATACCAAACTTCAACACGGAGGTTGGTAATATCCTTGGATTCTGGGCGACCACTTGATCTGTAGTTAGTGTTGCGAGTGATGTCAACAGTAATGCCTGAGTCTGTTTCTATGACATTTGTTACAAGGTAACCATAGTCATCTGGATAGTAGCACCACGGAACCTTCTCATTGGTGCTTGGCTAAAATAGGAAAGAAAATTAGGCATCAGAAGATGGAAGGCTGTAAATTTGAACATGTGGCATTCCTTTACCTTCCAGATGCAACCTTTGGCCTTGCACTTGGCTTCGTCTGCATTTCCTTCTGGGTAGCAGTCAAAACGTTGATACTCTTCGGACACTGTGTCCCACTGTACCACGTAGGTGTTCCCAAGCGTCAAGCTCAGGTTGTGCAGAAGAAGCACCTGTGTGTAGAATTAAGTTTAGGGAAAAATATCTCCCACAGTTTTGAAATGGCAAGTTTCACTATATTTCACTGAATAAGTAACTTAACAGGAGGCACAAACAAGGCACTTTTTATGTGGGCATTGTTTGCATGTTTAACTCAGATGAAATTTTTGTTTAAATAAGTCTTTCTGAGTCTGTTTACAATTCTCAACTTGTATAGACATTTGTTTTCCGACTCTTATCCTTGACTTTATTTAATTACGGAACAGTGCTTCACCAACTGCATCAAAGGGGGCAAACTTTTAGTTTATTTATTTATAAAGGATCTTCCATGACCCTATCAGCACAGCAAGGTGCTAAACACAACCTCATAAACATAGGATACGAACAAATACAATGTAGTGAATCATTAAAAGAAAGATAAAAAAAGAAAACAACCATAAAACATTAAAGAAAAGTCGATTAACCCTTATACGACCTTAGTGCTTTTTTTGTGCTCAAAGGACATTGACGTTAGAAAGTTAAAGGGTTATATAAGGGTTAAACAATCCTAAAAGAACAGGTTATATGAGATTAAAAACAAAACAACAGCAACAACTAAAAGATCAAGGCAGTGTTGTGACATCTACATGCCCCTTTTGCTGAAACGTTCTCACAAAAATGAGTATGTGAGACTTATAAACCAGAAGTGATGGTGCCGGTGTTCTGACTCCTCTTTAAATTATCCTACTGCAGCATGTTACAACTGTTTCACTCTTGTTACAGTGTAGTAACATGCCTATTAAGCACAGTTTATTTTAAATTGGTGATAACATATAAAAATACAGAACTGTAGTATAGTTATTAGCAAAAATATAGTTTTTCTTGTGATTTATTTATGAAAAAAACGTGTTTGTCATGACTTTGTAAATGACGGTAAAAAATGGGAAAAATGTCTTATTTACAGTATAGTAACAATATTCTACAAGCCATTTACAAGGTAACTGTCAAATAAACATACAACAAACAGTAATATAACAACTTTTCATAGGTAGCACGTCTCTTCAGCTGAACGGCCTGTGACGTAGTAGTCAGTCTGTAGCACATATCGATGGGTAGCACGGATAGTTGGAACACCGGCCCTAACACTCAAAAGCAACTCATCCCAGAGCATTGGAGCCAGAACTGAGAACACACAATCCCCCCCTTGGTCTGTGTTTGGAGCAGGGGGCCACCAACAGCTGTCGCTCAGCCGAGTAAAGAGACCAAGATGGGATCAACATTTTTCTGCAGCAATGCTGACAGACAGGAGGGGGCCGTGCCTTAAAGACCCCTGTAAACAAGTAGGAGGATCTTAAATCTGGCTCTGCACTGCACTGGGAGCCACTGGAGTGACGTGTTCCCAGTGTGTAGTGCCTGTTAAAAATCTTGCAGCAAAGTTCTGGACAAGTTAGAGCCTTGCAACTGTGCTCTGACTCAGACTGGCATACAAGGCATTGCCAACAATTGTACAACAGGCTGTATAGTGGACAAGTGGTAGCACTGCTGTTTTGCAGCAAAAGGGTCACAGCTTTAACACCTAGCAGCAGCGTTGGCTTCATGCATTTTATGTATTTATTATTATTATTATTATTATTATTATTATTATTATTATTATTATTATTATTATTTTGCATACTCTGGTTTCTTCTCACAAGCCCAAAAAAACATCAATTTTAGGGAATTTACTATAAAGAAAAATAACTTGGAAAAAAGTCAAAATCTGCAAAACATGCCTGGTAAAGAAGGATGAAGAATAATATAAGCCAACAAAAAAAAATCCTTGCTACTTTGTGAATTTTCCTTGTGTCCTGTAAGGATCACCACTCTTTGAGTCCGTATGTATCTAATGATTTTTGGCAGCTGTGAGCTATTTTCAAGGCCCAGTCTGGACTTACGAAGACTAATGTTCACGACAAGTCGGAGTTTAAGTTTAACAGCACATTTACCCTTCACCCCTAGGAAATGATTACCACAGAGAGTCATTTGATAAATGCATGCTTGTGTGAGTGACCAGAGAGACCTTGAGGATCTATACGAGAGCATCTGCAGCCACATACACATGGGCATGTGTGCACATGCATGAATACACAAGCACAGAGAAAGGAAATCTCCACACTTCTACTTCACTTGGCCTCTTGACACATCATAAACTCTTGCCTTTTTGCTCATAACCATGATAGCTTACTGTGGAATCATAGCTTTTAGTCATTTGCTTTCATTCTTTCTTTCAGTTTCCAGTGCCACACACACATGCACGCACACACACACACACACTGACAGAAGACTTTTATGATCCCCAACTGATGTAAACCATTTTCATTCCCTCCGTTTAGAAGCCAACCTTGAAATGCACAGCTATGGTTTCATTCATGCTGTTATTGAAACAAATGGCAGATATGTGGTTGCTGCAGAATTTTTAGCCTACATTTCTTCACAAAAGTGCAGCAAGAATTTTACGATCAAATATTTGGAAACATATCTAATATACAGCAATGACTATTAAAGAAAATATTAATTTGTTACTACTTTAAAATGTTCAAATGTAATGCATTTACAAACGGAGGAGGAGAAATGCCCAGTTCGTCACGTATTTCACACATACAGAAGACAGCAGCATCCTAATAATGAAGCAATGTTAGCAAATGTACATGGAGTAATTTTCTTGCCTGAATAATGAGCTTAAGTCTGGTGTCCATTGAGCACTGAGGGGAAAAGTCTAAGTCCATTAGCTGCCAATGTCACGGTCTGAGGTGTGTTCCTGCTGTCACTCACTGTCTGCAGGTGGGCGTGTCTGAAGGTTGACCAAGCTGCAGCAGATCTGCTCATCAGCCGGCCAGGTGTATTTAAGCAGCTGAGAGACTTCTAGAATTTGCTGGATGGTTACTCTACCTGGATAAAACCTCCACCTCCACCTCCACCTCCACCTCCACCTCCACCTCCACCTCCACCTCGCTGAACTCTGGAACTCCTATCCTCTGGAACTCCAACCTGCTTGTCTCTCAGCCTCTCCCTGGCCAGAACCACCTCCAGCTGCCCACCTAAGCTCCCTGGATCTCTACAAACTCAGCTCCCTCCACGTCTCACCTTTTGGATCTCAGTCCCAGGAAAGCCCTCTCAGCCCAGACCGGACCACTCCTCCCTCGAGCTAGTTCCCTCCTCTCCAGACTGTAAGTCCTCCGCACAATTCCGATACCTTGTTCCCTCTTCGAGTTGCATCTAACTCCCATCTGTCCACAGATTTCCCGCACTGGCTCCCTTGTGAAAGAACTCTGCTATATTTATGCTGCTTCCTTGTTTTCTCTTTTAATAAATTCTTATTTAAACACTTTACCCCGTCTCTATGCTGATTC
Source organism: Nothobranchius kuhntae (assembly GCA_006942095.1). NCBI lineage: Eukaryota > Metazoa > Chordata > Actinopteri > Cyprinodontiformes > Nothobranchiidae > Nothobranchius > Nothobranchius kuhntae. The sequence continues at coordinate 692,136 of SSNQ01000229.1, read as the reverse complement.
TGTATGTCGTGGGTTAGATTTCTACACCACAACATGGCAGCCAAATGTTTTGCTGTATCTGCTAGCTAATCATTAACTGCTGTTTGGTGCTGGTGAGAAGGCTCACAGAAGTTTTTAATCAAAAGAAAAAAAGGAAAAGAAGGTTGACATAAGAACACAAACTGGTGATCAGGAATTCTATAATTTCTAGCAAAAGCACATCTGAGAGAAAAAGAAAATGCATGTTTAAACTTCGTAGTGAAGTCTATTGTATACAAAAAGCAATGGCAAAATTTAAGACTGTCCACAACATATCTAAATGTTGCAGATTTAACATGACTGTACCTTAAAGGCATACTAAGCAACTGTTTTAAATTAGTTCGAGCCAGTTGGTGCTAAAATGACCCTTTTACAGGATGAAATGTCTTTTTGCCCCCTTCGCCTCTTGTGAGCAGGGTGCCTTGTGAGTTCATTTTCTTGTTCTGACGTTTACACCTCAGAACAGACGAGCTATACTCAGTTAGCATTTATTGTAGCATGTTTATAATGGTGGAGCCTCAGACGAGACAAAGGAAACATTAATGTTACGAAGCTAAAAAAATAAAAATCTCAGACCACAATAGGGATCAATCAAGTCATCCTCGGGAGTTTTCTGAATTCGGGGAGCTCAGCAACATGGTTGCTGCATGTTTTAGATTGTGAACACAGCTGATTTGTTTTAGTGGTAAACATCTGCTGTAGAACCAAATGAAGGCCGAGGAGGCATTTCAGCTGTTAGAATAAGGCGAAGAGAGTGAAGAGAAAAGTTAAAGTAAAATTTTTACAATTAATTAAAACGGACATTAGGGAGTGCTAAATGCAAGCCAAAACAACATTTTACTAACTGGAAACACTCAAAAACATGTAATCACAGATGCATAAATGTAAGCTAGTCAATGACAGGTCCCAAAATAGAGAGTGTGTGTGTGTGTGTGATCTAATATAACATAATGTAATGCATGCTATGCAAGTCACCAGAAAAGTCATCTATGGCATGCTGGATGATCTTTAGAAACCTAAAACAATTATTTTTTTAATTTTTCCAGTTGAAATTATTACATTTTTATGAGTTTTTTAATTGTAACATTTGTCACTGTGCCCTACTACAGGTCACACTTAAATCCTGCAAATATTGTTAGCATATTGATTATTTATCCAAGCAAAAACACTCAAATTCTCTTTATTATCACTTTTCATGTGTGCTAAAGAAATGAGTGGCTGCTGTTTTCATTTCAGATTTGAACACATCTGTTTACCTCTCTGGCTGCATCATAGGTTACGCCTGTTACGTTTGTGGTTGTGTTTGATTGGCTTCCATCAGTCACAGTGACAGATGTGGGAGGGACAGACACTCCAAGGACTGTGATGTCCTCAAACTTTAGGTTGTTTGGGTCTTTGTAGCCAGCATGGGTCACCTGCATGGTCAGTGCTCCCTATGGACAACAGATGCATTTAATGAATAAAAAATAATAATAATGATAAGCACAAGTTGTTAAACAAAACATGTAAAAAATACAATGTATACTTTAGCCCATTTAGTTTCACTGATCATTCTAAATGTTCTTATCTGTCTTTTCTATCCACTTTCATCATTAAAGAAACTGCAAGATATTAGATAAGGGAACTTTTAATCCCCATATGCTACTTCTGATTTATGCAAGTTAAGTGTTTGTTAGCTAAAGGTTTAGTGTAAAACAGCAACATGTAGATGTTAATTATTAAATGTTTTACTTCATTTGTTAACAATCAGTGTCCCCTTTAAACAAACTGCAAATTCATCATTAACAATAACATAACCAAAAGCATCAGCTCTGTCCTAAAACAGTCACATCAAACACTGAGAATACCAGCAGAACAACCAGTGAATACAATCAAAACATTTGCATCAGACAGCAGTTACAATAGATTTCCTATGTGAAGTTCCAACACCAGAGCAGTGGTACACCGAGAGCATTCCTCTCATACATTAAACATGTGAGGCGATCCTCACTTCAGTTACTTGATCCAACAAAGCTTTAGCCGCACAACACGGATCAATCAAGCGTGGTGAACTAGACTGAAAAGCCAAAAGCTCCAGGGGATTTTCAACTTTGAACTTGAAACTGATCAGAGAGAATGTCTGAGCTTAATTTGGAGAGTTGGTGTTTGAGTGCATGTGATGGAAGCTTACATGGACAACAGAGAACCTGTAGTGGATGTAGTTGCCACTTTTAACCGTATCTGTGGGGGAAAAAACAAACAGATTGGGATGTTAAAGTTTGAGTCATTTAGTCACAGCCGAATGAGTGACCACCCCCACTTGTGGGAGCTGAATCACACTTTAAGCTCAAATAGATGAGTGTTTTTAACACATGATGAAAAAAGACTGTTCCTTTAATTAGTGAAAATAACAAAAAGCTGCACTACACGTGAACATACAAGCTCAAATTGAGGAAAAAGCAGCAATACCTCGAGAATCTCCATCATCCCAGAATAGTTCCCCGGCTGCCTGCTTGTTGTCATCTAGAGCAATGATCAAACCCATGGGGTTACGTCGGCTGGAAACACACAGATAGGTGCGCGGAATTATAATTCAGACAGCAAAATGTTTATGAAACACCATGGTTCACTTATCTCAATACACTGGTTTGTCCACTGGTGTGCAAACAAAGCATGACAAGTTGTGTGTGTGTGTGTGTGTGTGTGTGTGTGTGTGTGTGTGTGTGTGTG